>JAASFY010000095.1:0-44049 GCA_023334035.1 Globisporangium okanoganense | reverse complement strand
GATTCGATGGCTGCGTTTCCGCAACTGAAGCGAACTGAAGCGTCTATTAGATGAGAAGGAGGCGAACAGTATGCATTGCTTTGAGAAAAGGAGAAAACGGATCTGCTGCGAATAATAAGAGTCCACTCCGCCAGGACTCATATCCAGATAGGCCACTTGCTATTCCGAGAGTCAAACTTCTCACCCCACGTCCGCTGTGGCTCGGTCTTCCAAAGAAAACAAACAAAGTGGATCTCCACCAAACAACTCGCGATTGGCTTCTCAATCAACTGGCTGGCATGCCGCTATATCTATATGTAGGAGCCTCAGAGACACCCGGTGACGTGAGCCAGAGTCGTTGAGCCAGAGGTTGAGTTAGAAAGCCCAGAGAGAATAATGAAAAATTACGAAATAAGCAGTGAATTAGGAAGATCATATTAAAACAACATGCAGAAATCCAATTTGAGTTCCTCGTGACCCCCTCACTCCTCCCAGAACGTCTGCACCGCATTCGAGCGGCGCGCTGCCCACTCGGACGGGTTGCTGTTTGAGAAGCCGCTGTGGTTGGGCACGTCACTGGGACGATACGTATGTGAGAGCGGCCACTTGCGCTCGCGCTGCAGCGTGCGCAACTTGGCCTTGAAGGCCGTGGACATGGGCACGAAGCGGTCCGGGTGCGGGTGCAGGTTGCCGCGGTTGAACACGATCGTCTCGACGCCTGTGGCCTTGTGGATGCGGCGGCCCGTGATGAGTACCTGGAGCTTGGCCTCGTACTCGGCCGCATCCAAAAGCGGTCCGAGCATCTTGAAGGCCTTGAGCAGTAGCCGGTGGTCCCGGCACGCCGAGGACGGAAAGCCTTCGATGCGGCCCACGAACTCGCTGAAGGGCGCGCGCATCGTCTCGACCGACGCCTGCCAGTGCTGCTGCGCGGTCGCGTCCAGGCGCGAGGCCCGGAGCGCACGCAGGAACGCATCGTGCTTCTTGCGCAGCAGCTGCATCGCCAGGATCGCGAACGAGTCGTCTTCCAGGCGCTTGTTCAGCTCGTAGTTGTCCTCCCAGACGATATCACTGGTCACGGAAGGCTCGGTCTTCTTTATGCTGTAGCGGGCCGTGCGCTTGTGCAGCAGGATGTACTTGGGCAGGTCTGCGCTGAACGTTGGCCAGACGTCTTCCAGTGAGAGAGGCATCGCCTTCTTACCACTGAGGATTTCATCATCATCATCACTGCCCGTGTGGCCGTAGATGATCTGCAGTGCGTTCTCGGCGCATACGCGGAAGACCTTTGCGATCTTGCGGGTCGCGATGCGCTCGGACGCCTGAGCGGCATCAAACGTCCACATGGACGCATCCAAAGCGTGACGCTTGAAAATGTCCTCCACCGCACTGTCGTGCTCGTACCCAACCATCTGCTCGACGCTCTCGAGGAACGCCGACGGGTTGTACTTGAGCACGTTTTGGATCCGCGCCGCGAGCATCTCCTGCAAGAAGCCGCGGACAGCCTCGTCCTTTGCCACTTGGTTCTCGGCCTCAAGACGCAAGAGCCGGAAGAGCAGCTTGGACGCCGGCTGCTCCGGGTCGACCTTGAGCGCCTTGGGCTTGGGGCCCATGATCAGTCGGATCGAGTGCACGAGCTTGCGCGCAATGTCCCCCTGGTACGACGTGAGTCGCGGCTCGTGCTGTGACACGAGCGCCATGAGCGACGCCGCGGCCGTGCCGCGAAACATGTTGGGGCTAAACAGTCCTGCCGGTGCGCCAGCAAGCAGCGCCGTGATGATGTCGAGCACCTGGGTGCCCGACGCGATCTGGAGCAGCGCGCTGCCCACCTTGTCCCGTGGATCAGCGAACACCTGCGCGTAGTTGTACTCATTCGCGCGGATGCTGAGCCCCGACGTGGCGGCATCACAGCCAATGATCGCGAGGAAATCCGCTGCGCTTATGATGTCGTTGGACATCTTGACGATCACCGCGGACCACGAGTCCATGAAGTCGAGCTTGCCGTTCTTCTCTGGCAGGCGCAGTACGGCCAGGTGGCTCAGGAAGAGCGCTGCGGCCGTTTGGATGAGCGCCTGAGGGTCGAACGCGGCCTTCTCTTCACCGTCGCCGTCACCACCTAGGGACGTGAGTGCGGTCTCAGCGGGCCCCATGAGCGTGATCGCACTGACCGCAGCCTCAAACTCGAGCGTTGGTTCGAACTCCTGGCTCAGCAGTAATGGGAGGTCGTCCATCTGGATCTTGAAGTGGCCCTGGTTCTCCGCCGGCATGACCTCACGGATCGTGGCCACGAGCACACTCGCGCGGTCCAGCGCCGTGTTGAATGGCATGGTCTTGGTCAGGCACTTGGCGACCACGAGCAGCAGCTCGACCTGCTCCTTCAGACCCGTGGCCTCGATCGCGCGCTTGTCAAACTTGTTGCCGACGATCACGGTCGCGCGCTCGATGAGTTCAAAGAGTACCTTCTTGGTAGATCCGACCTCAGGCTGCTGGTTCTTCTTCACGTCAGCCTCGGAGGCCGGCAGCTCAAGGTTCTGGACGTCGTAGAACTGGAACGCCGCGAGCGCTCGCTCGTTGAGGTCATAGCCATCGTAGCCATCGCCAATAGCGTTGCCCGAAAAGCTCTCAAACATCTTGGTGAGGATCGCCATCAACCCCGCCGCGAGCTTGTCGGCGCGGCGCTCCTGCGGAGTAATGAGCACGCCGTGGAACTGCTTGGCGATGGCCCCGTAGAGCGCGTGATCGCTGTTCTTGATGTACTTGACGATGTTCAGGATCAGATTGCCATTGAAGTGGGCCTGCACGCGCGCGAGGATGTGGAACATGTCGGTGTCCAGGATATTGTGCTTGCGCTTGAGGTGGTCGAGCTCCTGGCCGGCCTCGGGCGTGAGTTTGTCCGCGACCAGGTGCGGCCCGGCGTCCGAGATGAGGAACGCAATCGTCGGCATCGAGTTGTCCAGCAGCAGCAGCTCCGCGAGCGCGGCCTTGTGGTTCTCGTCGCCGTCGCCGCCGTTGACCATCGTGATGTTGGGCGGATACCCGGGCGGCGAGCAGAGCTTGATCGAGGTCACAAAGTCGCGCGCCGCGAACGCGCCCGTGAAGCTGTGGTTCGTCACGTAGCACCCGCGCACGTTCTCCGTGAACGTGATGATCGTGACCATGACGCTGAGCGTGTCGTCGTCGTAGACGGTCTTGACGAGCTCACTCACGGTCTTGGTCACGCCCTGGAGCTCGTTCTCCATGGAGCCCGTGATGTCGAGCAGGAAGACGAGGTTCAACATGGTGAAGCGTGTGTGTGTGGGTGTGTGGGAAGCAGATTATTGGTTGGCTGGTGGTTAAGGTGGTGAGGCGAGCTCAGATTGCAGAATGAGTTGGTTGTCCAGCCTTGGCTGACTTTGATTGCGGCGTTCAAAGATAGACAGTGCCCTTGCGCAGCATAAATGGGTTGATTCTTTATATATGGTACCCAATGCATACGCTAATTAGGTGCCGCACTTGAAATTTGTATGCTTTTCAAAAACATGTGTTTACGAGGTTGCCGTAAAGAAAGAAAAACAGATGGGTACGTTTTTATTTATTTATTTGTGAGTGATGGTGAGAGCGAGTGAGTGCTGGTGGATTTGACCAGTCTCATGAAATCGGGCTTTTGGTCACAGAGTCTGACTCGACGGCCTCTAGCGCGCCACAGTACTGTAAACAAGCTTCAAGGACCACAGGAGCGTTCTCGAGAGGCAACTGGCTGCACTCTCCAGACCACAAACTTCGTTGGACTTCGAAGTCCCAGCAGACCAGGTGGGTATGTACTGTACACGCGCAACACTCCAAGCGTACGTCTTCTCATGCCACAAACGTGAGAGCAGCTGCGAGCCTGGCCCAGTGTACATATCCTTAGCATTTGCCCGTGCAGTGTAGTTAAAGCGCATTCAACCAGCACTACTAAAACATGCGAAGCAAAGCCACCATATCCCCCAACACTCCCGAGTTCGCAGCAAGGAAAAGCTGCCCTGTCAGTAGCCTGAGCAGCATTTACAGTATTCTCTCGGAAGTTGATTGATGAGGAGTTTGCTGAGCTGAAGCTCAGACATCCGGCTCTTACAAAAAGTGTTCTCTATATCACATATGTGTGATTGCGCCTTGAGCACGATTAAAATTGTTTGCGTCTTGTTTGGCAGCTTTGATAGGCTGGTCGTGCTGTTGATTTGTCGTTTGCTGGTTGGAGATAAAATGAGGTTGTGATGGAGGCCGTCACCACGAGGCCCACTGTAATGTAAAAACTGTGTTTTTTTCGCTGCGCATTTGGATTGGACAGGGCTATATATATGGCAGGATAGGATCCCAGCACCAATGGCGAAGCCAGAAAAAAATCGTGGAGGGCTTTGCTAGATATTACAAAAAACATTAATTTTCAGCCAAAATCAAGCTTATTTTCAATAAATGCTGATTATTTATTGTAAAGTTCATGATTTTTTGGGGTCGAGCGGGGCTGAGCCCCTGCTCCCTGGCTCTGCTACTGTACCTTTGTCAAAGTATAACCCAGCATAATATGCGAACATCGCCCCAAAAATCCATCGATCCAGCCTGGGTCGATGCCCTGGATGATCCAGGACAACCAAGATGCACCGCGCACACATGAAGCGACGTCCATCGATGGCTTTCTCCGCACTTGCTTCCGAGCACATCGATTGAATTGGAATGATTCACCTGATTCACATTGGATACCATTTCATTTGAAGCTTTCCAGATTAATCAAATTATTAATTTTGGAAGGGATATGTCCCTCAATTCGAAATGTTACCGGTATTGTCTTCTCATCACCATATTATTATTAACGCGAGCGAATTGAAATGGTTCTGGTGCCATTTCCCGATATAGTGCTGCAAGCGCTTGCCTTATGAAGTTGATGTGGTTGGAGACGCGCTGTTGATTTGCTGCGTCCGCGCCTCGCCTTCTGTGCCCCAACCAGTAAATGGTTTTGCAAGACAGAAGCCGCTATTTCAAGAAAGCTTCGTCCTCAAGAAAAGTCAATCCTTTATTTCTCAACGACGATGTGGTGAACAGTGCAGCCTCTTCTTCTTGAAAAGTTTGATCTTGGAAGAAAAATACACTTCTCAAGCTCATGAAACAAAGCGAGAATTATTGTGCCTTTCATCCATCCATTCTGTCTTCCTCTAAAACAACGAATTAGCAGAGCAGCCCATCTATTTATATTTATATTAAGAATTAATAATACATATTGCGTTAATTAAAGAGGACAGATTATTGCGTTAAAGAGGAATCAAATTAGGCGCAGAACCGGCATGATGATGTGTGTAGGGGACGAAAAGTGGGACCATATCCGCACTGAACCTCTGCTGGCGCTCGCTCATTGGCTAAAAACACGGAAATGAGATTTCGATTGAAATTTACATCCGCTTGATCAGCTGATGTTGCACAAGTGTTCTTTTATGTTGCATACGTGTTGCTCTATAAGGTTGCAAACGTCTATAGCAACAACAATGCGCATACATTCGGCTGCTGGCTTTCGAAAATTACTTCGATTACGCCAGAGAAAGAAAAGGGGTTACGCCACCACCACGAAAGCCCACATCATCCCACACATTCGAATCAATCGCACGGCAACTCAGCATGGAGCACCACGGCGGCGGCCTGTTCTTCGGGGCGGGGCCCTCGTCCTCGCGCCGCGGCTCGCACGCGCACTCGTCGCAGCCCACGAGCGAGTACGGCGGCTACGACGACGAGGCGGACGAGCAGGCCATGGAGCGCTCGCGTGTGCAGCTCGTGTCGTCGCGCCGCAAGCCGTCGCAGGAGGCCGACGACTTCGAACTCGACCTCTTCCGCGCAAGCTTCGCCAGCAACGCGAGCAGCCACAGCCACATGCATCACCTCTACCAGCAGCAACAGCAGCCGCCGTACAGCAACGGCAGCGGCGGCAGCGCGGGCCACGCGGTGCACAACCACTACCCGCTGCACGCGTCGCTCAAAAAATCGCTCGTGACCTCCGCATCGGCGTCATCGTACATCGAGGCGACGACCCCTGACTTCAAGAAGCCTGCGGGCGTGAAGAAGAAGAAGACGCGCTCGAAAGACGGCAGCCAGCCACACGGCGCGTTCGCAGACGACTCCGCCGACAACAGCCGCAGGTCGTTACCAGCGCTCGATTCGACCCACGCGTCAGGACGGAAGAGCACTAAATACACGCGCCATGAAGAGTTGGGCGAGCACTCGTCACGACGCGTACACGGCGGCGGCGGCCACGACGATTATTTCCAGCCCGGCTCGCCCATCATGTCATCGACCATGTCCAGTACGAAAGAACCTTGCTTTGATGGGCCTGTGACCCAGGGGGGATTTCTATTCTATTGTACTAACGTGAATGTGTGTCTGTGTATGGTTTTTATGTTGTTACAACAGCGGGGGCGGCCAAGTCGCGCACCAAGTCGGGCATTTCGCAGTCGGAGCTCAAGACGACGGTGCTGACGGAGGTCGGCGCGGACAACCTCTTTGCGCTGCCGCTCTTCAACAAGGACGCCGTGGTCGGAGGCACGAAGCAGCAGAAGAGCCAGCTTGAGCGCGTCGTGGACCAGCCGCACGTGACCATGGAGGAGACGCAGAAGTACACGTTCGCGATCGTGCTCAAGCATACGGAGCAGGTCTACCGGCTGCTGCGTCACCGGTTCCCGTCGCGCTCGGCGGCGTCCATCCGCCGTGACCTGCCGTACCAGGTCAGTCAGCTGCAGCAAAAGTGCGTGCGCCGGTTGATCCAGGCCGGGCTTGGGGCTACGATCCTCGACAACGACGTGTACGACGGCCAGGCCGAGGACCAGGACGAGGAAGAGGCCGGCAAGAACATTTGTATCCTGATCGACCCGAAGAAGGACAAGGACCTGCTGCTGCACGAGTTCAAGCGCGAAATGGACGAGCTCTCGATCCGCCAGGGGGACTCGATCAGCCGTCTGGGCGAAGAGTCGCTGGACTCGCTCAAGGAGATGTGCTTCTCGCCGGCGCTCGAGCTCCAGCTCACGCACAACATCATCCAGAACGCGCTCAAGGACTATGACAAGGAGGAGTGGGTCATCGACGTGAACAAGGAGCTGACCGTGAACGACGTCGTGCTCGAGTGCTTCCCGCTGCACGACCGCGCGTTTAACAAGAAGTTCTTTGCCGAGTACCGCAAGCGCACGTTTGAGATGAACCCACGGAAGGCGGCCTCCGGTAATATTGACCGTTGGGCCGTCGAGGAGCTGCGTCTGCACTTTGGCGAGCGCGTGGCGTTCCTCTTCGCGTTTATGCACATTTACACGAAGCACTTGCTGCCGATCATGATTGTCGGCATCTGCTACTACCTCGCGTTCCGGTTCTCCGAAGCGAATGTGTGGAAGCAGTACCTCCAGGGCCTGTCGATGCTGGGCTTTGGCGTCGTGTGCTTCTGGGGCCCGTCGTTTCTCGTGTGCTGGGAGCGTGAGACGCGCATCCTCGTCGAGAAGTGGAACCTGGGCAAGTACAAGAACACGGTCTATGAGCGCAACGACTGCAACCCGAATTTCCAGTACCTATGGGTCAAGAACGAGCTCACGAAGGAGATGGAGAAGGTCCCGAAGCAGCGCAAGAACCACTGGATCCAGCTCACGATGCTCTTCTACGTGCTGCTCAGCGCCGTGATCCAGTGTATTTGTCTCATGCCGTTCATCCAGTGGTACGTGTACGCGAAGAACGCGCCCGTGTGCGACAAGTGCCACGCCGACAGCCTTGGCGAGTCGACGTACGAGTGTCTCTGGTACCTCACGTGCTTCCACTCGGAGGACTCGTCGCTCGGCACGGACCGGTGGCTCTACATCCTGATCCAGGGCGTTGCGCTGGGTCTGCTGATCGACATTATCTTCTTTGAGATCTTCAACTGGGTCTCGGAGAAGTTTGTCGGCTGGGAGAACTACGCGAAGAAGTCGGACTACGAGAACCGTTTGATCCACCGGCGCTTCGTGTTTGTGTGGAGCAACTGGTTCTTCTGGTTTTTGTTTCTGGCGTTCGTCTACCTGCCCTTCGGCGGCGTCTTTCTCGACAAGCTCAAGGAACTCAACCTACAGTGGCTCGCGCCATACACGTGGGACCCGAATCTGCTGACGCTCGACACGCTCTTCGTGACGCCGCTGGTCGTGACGCAGTTTCTCAACATGATCCTCGAGACCTTCGTGCCGTACCTGCTGCGCAAACTGCGTGGGCGTCCCGTCGTGTGCCGCAAGTCGTCCCCGTTTTCGTGGTGCGGTCGTCGCATCCGCCGAATGTTCCGCAAGCCGGACCTGCTCGGCCCGGACTCGTCGAAGAACCTCACGGCGACCCGCTTGGCGACGCTCGTGAAGCAGAAGACCGAGTTCACCGTGCCCGTGCTGCTCTCGTCGGACGACTGCAATCAGTACACTGCGTACGAGATCATCGCCGAGCTCAAGCTGCCGATCTTTGACCCGATGCTTGACTACCTGGACGCGTGCATCCAGTTCTCGTACGTGGTCATGTTCACTGTCGTGTGGCCGCTGCTGCCGCTGCCCGCGTTCGTGAACAACCTGCTGGAAGTGCGTGGCGACGCGTTCCGCCTGCTATTTGCGAACCGCCGGCCGATGCCGCGCCGCGACACGTCGATCGGCGAGTGGGTGACTGTGCTCTCGTACGCTAACATCATTGGCGTGACGGTCGTCATGGGCTTCATCACGGCGTACCACTGGGGATACTTCATGACCAAATGCAACTTTGCGTTCTCGGACGGCTACATGGTGCCCTTCAGCACCGTGAAGGAGTGCTACGTCGAGGTGGTCGCGTACGACCCGTCCCGCTGGAAGATGCTGCAGATCGTCGTGTTCATGCTGCTCGAGCACGTTGGCTTCTGCCTGCGGTACCTGGTGATGCAGGTCGAGAAGACGCCGTCGTCGATCCGCAACTCGGGCTACCAGCGCCTCAAGCAGATCCAGGAGCTCACGAGCTCGCGCGCCGCACACTCGAGCCAGTTCGTGTACGTGCAGAAGCTGCGCGAGCTCTTCGACAAGTACGACGTGGAGGGCGACGGCCACCTGGCCGAGAACGAGCTCGTGCCGTTTCTGGCCGAGTGGATCTGCAAGCACCCGTCCGAGTTGCTGCCCTGTTCGAGCATCATCTTTCGGTACATGGACAAGAACGGCCTGGGCAAGGTGCCCTTTGCCACGTGTTGTTTGATGCTGCAGCACGTGCACCACGACCGGTTCTTCTCGTGTCTGCTGGGCATCTACGACCCGCTCAACGGCGACCTGAACGACCAGATCTGGCAGGCGGAGGACCCGGTCGAGTTCCGCCGCGTCATGAGCGCCGTCTCGTCCGTGGTCTCGGAGCGCCGCAGCAGCCTCGCGAGTCTGCCCAGCATGTCCGTCGCCGACTCGTTCATCCGGCCGCGCGACTCGACGTTCTTCTACGTAGACAGCGACAAGCGTGAGTGAGCTGAGTTGGAGAAGGAGAGGCCGACAATGTTATTGGGTGAGACCACTACCGCCATTTTTTTAAAACACACGATGGTGAGAGTGAATTATGGGATATCCAAAAGGATAGAAACACAGAGAGAAGATTATTACTGCTAGGATTTTTTTAGGATGATAAATGTGCGAGGAGTATTTTGCAAAACCGCGATTGGTATTTTTTTCATGCACGCGTGGTGGTTGCAAAGTTTTTTCTTCAAAAAATCGTGAGTTGCGCCCTATCTGATGGGGACACTTTGTAGCCATCCATTCCAGTAAACTGGGTCAAGACTTCAAAATTCGCTCGCTCTCTCATTCGTTAAAAATGTGAATAGCCGCATATGATTCGCTGAAATTGAGTTGGCGTTGAAGTTGCCTTGGCCGTTGAAGTGTTGCCCCAGTCACAAAATGGCGTCCTGCGACAAATTGACGCGCATCATTGCAAAAATTCGACTCTCGCCCGTGCTCTCTCTATTCTACTCATACTCATACTCTAATGGCTCGAACGAGATCTGCCACACACACGCGCTCTCTCTCTCTCTCTCTCCCGTCGTGTCCTTTGCCAAAGCAAGCGGCATTTCCGATTTGCCCAGCAACCACAAGCAACCAGCAGGCACACGTGACAACAGATAATGGCGCTGACGATGGCGAAGGCGTCGACATCGCTAGCGACTGTGCGGCCCGCGACCCCGCGACCGTCTTCTTTACACATGCAGTTCGACGCGTCGTTCGACAAGGAGCTCCGAAAGAAACCACGAACCCCAGAGAAGCCTGCGAACGTCCCAAAGAAGAAGCTGTGGCGCAGCGCCAGTGAGCTGCCAGAGGAAGCCGAGTCGCTCAAGCAGCTGATCCGCCGCAAGTGGCCCGTGTCAGCGTTCAGATTCAAATTTCGTCTCATGAAGCGCATTGTGGTGCCGCCCGTGCAGATCCCGGCCGAGTTTGCACACGTGCGCGCGTGGGCCGCGATGGTCTCGGGCATCCGCATCCCACTCACAAAGACGATGTGGCGCCGTCAGCGACAGAAGCTGCTGAGCCAGCTGCCAGACACTGTCAATGAGTGAGTTTCTGAATATTGATGGGACTCGGCGTGTAAACTGTGAGCTCCTTTGCAGAATGAGAGTGGAGGAGTTGTGAATCCGAATTAAGTTATAAAAGGAGAGCAAGATAAAACAAATTGTTGTTGTTGTTCCTATGCAGCTCTGTGCCACGCTGTGATGGCACGGCAAGCTCTTGGTGTTCTGATAAAAAATGACTTACGGAGAGCGTGAGAAATGGATGCTGTCAATCACGAGCAAAAGCTCACATTCTTAGTTCTCGAATGCGCGACTCGAGTTCTTTTGATATCATGCCGTAGAAAATCTCTCCGAATTCGATGAGAGACAGGCGACTCGGAAAGCCAGAGTGTGCAGGAACTGTAGTAGAGCTCGTCGCCCGTGCTCTTCAAAAAGCGCCGCTCGCGACAGCTGGTCGCCACCACGCACACAGTTTCTTGATTGTCGACATCCGCGAGCGCTTCAAGGACGAGGAATGCCTGAACCATGCCCAGGTCAAGGTTGTCGGATTTGCTGGTCTCTACGACGCGGAAGCGCTTACTGCTGTTACGCAGGATCACATCTTGCGAACGCCCGTGCGTGCGAATTCGCTCTCCGACGACAAAATAATCCGCCAGAAGTTGCACTCGCCCGTTGAACAGTGAGCAGGCGAAATAAATGAGTGGCTGCATGTAGTGACGATGCGATGTCTCGGTCCAGGATTAGTACATGGTGAACTTTTGGATGTGCTCCCGAACCAGGCTTCTGATCGTGTCTAGAGGAATCGCTTCACGTGTTTGCGAGTATTGCTTCGGATCATACCTGGTTTGCGCTACACATCACAAACAAACAAATGTTAGAATTTAAGACAGGATATATGAGTGCACTCCACATCTACAGCATACCTGAGAGCGGATACATCCGCAAGAGTAACGTGCGCGAAGGTGGTCGATAGCTTCACCATGCCCTCCAAATCTTTGGCATGAGCGTGGGTACTGAGAACTTCGTTCCGATGCGTCCAGCGAGCTTGATCTGGAGGCAGAGTGCTGTCTGGAGGCGGCATGAGGTCGGGCAACCGAGCGACAATGTGAGCGTACTCGCTGTCGATGTCGTCGCCAAAGAGATGCGACCACTGACGCGATAACTCGAGAGCTTCGTCGCTTCGCTGTAGAACGTTCGTCGTGATTGCCGATCCCTGGTATCTCTTGGTCGCCGTTGATGAAGAAAATCGTGTTCGAGTTGTTGTTGATTTCGAGTTGCCGGTTGGTCACCCTGTACACAGAATATCCCAAGGCAGTGTAGCTACGTGGATGCGACGACACCACTGTAGTTCTGCTGCCATTATATAGACTGGATCGGACCTAGCTCGCGCACGTTGGATTCTCCCAGCACCAAGTAGTTGAGTCAGATCATGTCCTCGTTATTCGAGGAGTCACTAGAGGAGAGGTCGCTTGAGGTCTCGCTCGCCATATCAACCTGATAATGACGGATGGGGGTACAGCAGTCGAGACGGCGAACCTTGAACTGGCACTTGTGCTGGAGCTGGCGTTTTCGAAAGTGACGCTGGTTCTGGCGAGTGCGGAAATCGAGGCAGGCAACTTCAACATTGAGTTGCCATCGTTGCACTATCGCCCCAATTCAAATATGAATTGCACTGGCTCTCCTTGACCTGTTAACTGCCATCGTGAGGGCTCGTGCTTGTGCACGCTGCAAGTGCATGAGCCCGCATCAGTACGCTGCTATTATAGTAACCACATCAGAGCACACGTCAAGTCAACGAGGATGCGGACTCTGCTATCGCTGTTGCCCACTACTGCCCAGATGAGGCACAGCGCATGTCGCGCCGTCTCGCTCGTGACATCATGTTCCGCCATCATTCATTCTACAGTGTTGAAGTTGCAGATGCTCACAGCAACCCTCTCCAAAGTGATCGGTCACATTTGAGAGGGGTGTCCTTTAAAATGAAAGCGCGCATTCTGTCTTGTAAGACCTTTGTTTTTGCGTCATACTTTATTCCACTTTAAATTAGGGGCAGAAGTGAAACACGCAAGGGCAGCAACAACAACAGCAACAGCCAAGACGAAGGAGGCGGCAGTGAACGTTGCTCTATCTCTCTGCTACGAGCCAAGCGACCGAGCGAGAAGCGTAGCGTACGCACACAGCGCACCTCACTGATCTTTATCTGCAGGCTGCTGCTGTGGTGGCGTCACGTCATCACTCGCTGAAGAGCTACGGGACCGCCATCTCGTCGGTTGAAGTGCGGCGCCAATTCAACAAGGACATATCATTCCAACAGCGTATCTAACAAGCATTCACAGGGTATGTCGGCCACGCCGAGAGCAGCGATAGACAGCGATGAGGGCAACGCGGCGATTGCGATCCACGATCTTGAAGTGGTCGCATCACCATTACCACTGACGAATAAAAGGTCGGAACAGAATGACGGCGCGGACAGCGAAGAAGAGCGAGAAGAGGCAGAGCTGAAGACCGCGGACCCGTCGCAATTGGCGCGAATGCTGGTGCAGAAGAGCATGCTCGTCTGCTTCGTAGACACGATCCCCGTGGCAGAGCGTACGCAGCTGCTGCGGTCGATCGCGGGACTCACGCGCGGCTTCGCGCGGCGGCTTTTGCAAAATCCGGATCCGCACTCAGAGCCGAATGCTTACCAGCAGAAGACAACCGACCAGAGCAAGGATGATGCCAGTGGTAGTACTGCTGCTGCGTACTATGAAGACCCGTATATGTTGCCGCAGACTGCCGTCGCGCCGCCGAGAGCGTACTTTGCGTTCCGCGAGAACGGCCGCATGCACCTGCCGATCATCGACTGGAGCGCATTTCGAGGTTATTCAGTCGCGCTTTGGATTAGCGCTGAGTTTCTTCTAAAAGCGGCTGCAGCAAAGAAGGGTTCAGCTGCTGGAGATGATGCTGATTCGTACGCAAAGTTCAGCTTGTTCCGGTTCGCGAATGGATCGAGTACGCTTGGCGCCGAAGCCTCGCTGGAGTTCGATACGGAAGGACCTGGTGATGGCAAGCAGAGCGTGCTGCTCAACGTCAGCAGCTGCCATCCAACCCATTCCAACGATAACAAGCGAAACACACAGAGCGCGGCGGCGATCCTGAGTGCACCGACATCGTCTGGAGGGTACGTGACTGACTGGAAGCTTATCCAGCATCGCATTCGCCTAGTTCCAGGCCAGTGGCATCTATTGGTGCTCACGCACTCGCTGCACTACGTCAAGAAGAGCAAGGTGACGTGCTACGTTGATACGAAGATGCAGTTCCAGGAAGAGCTCGTGTACCCGTCGGGGCTCGTCACAGCATCGAAATGCACGATCGGAGGCGGGAGCAACACGGCAGTCAAGCTCGCGAGCGTTACAATGTACCAGGAAGAGCTCACGAAGGACTTGGTTGGGTTGCTGTACGCGCAGGGTCCGATGATCTCGTCCTTCAACCGGTACGCGACGCCACCGCCGAACCAGTCGGCCAACTACATATTCGGCGACTTCCATGGCGTCGCAGTGGCGTCCTCGCCACTGTCCATCCCATACAGCGATCTCTTTGCTGCGTATTGCAAGCTTCACGTGGTGTTCTGCTACACTGCACACGATCTCTCGAACGAGGACTACGCGGGGCTCGGCGTCGAGTGGCTTAGTGAAGGAACTGTCACGGACGTCGCAGCGAGATGGGTGACGATGGAGAGCACAACAGGGGTGTCAGCAGAGATCCAACAGCGGAACGCGCGCCTAGGCAAGAGTGTGCAGAAGGTCATCTTCCCAGACAGTCATGCAGCGTGGCATCGCGTGCTTGGCGTTGCCAATTTACCAGCGCTGCTCCATTACATTCTGACTGGTTACGAGAAGATTTGTGGCAATGTAAGCAGCAGTGGGAGCTCACCTCCGTCAGCAGAGCAAGGGGATCTGAAGGTGGTGCTGGAGAATGTGCTTGTGGACTTCATGTGGATCATCAAGGGCCTGCTGCTCAACGATGTCAGCAACCAGCAGGAGATACTCCAGAATTATGTATTTCACGTGCTCTGCCATGTGTTGGTGAAGCACCAGGGCCGGCTGCGCGACATCTGGACGCCGAGAAGCCTGCTCGTCTGCGTCGAGATGATCAAGAGCATCTACGCCATGCTCCCCTCACGCAGGAAGGAGCTGATCAACGTCAACCACCCGCTGCAAGAGTCGATTTGGGTGACCAACCCGCTCTTTGCGTCCGCGGTCCGTGCGCTGCTGATGGATTATCGATTGTGGGTGTCGACGGACTACAAGACGCAGTCGATTTTTAACCACCAGCTGTACAGCTTGGTGTGCGAGTACCCGAGACTGTTCAACGACATGCAGACAGTCCCGAAAGTACTGGAGATTCTCCGTGAGTTTTACTCGAAAGCCCCGTCAAAGTCAGCAGCAGCCGACAGAAGAGACCACGGACTTCCGCCAGGGTCTTCATCGCCTTCTAAAGAGAATGGGTGGAGACAGCAGTGTGTGAACACTCTTGTGGAAATCATGGAAGTCTGCTTGACGAACCAGAGCGTGTTCGTCCACGAGGTGCAAGAGGACGAGTTTATGGAAACAACTTTCGCTCGGCCGACGACGACAAACTCAACAAGCGCAGCTGGGAGTGGACCACCCGCGTCGAATCCGGCTTCGGGTGGCGCATACTCGGCATTTTCGTTACCTCGGCGTCAAGGCGGAGTGTTCAGTATCAACTTGGAGAACATCGTGTGGAGCGATCAAACGGAAGTGGCTGAGACAACGACAAGAAATTCGCACTCTGAGGAGAGCAGCGGTCCCAATCCAACTCCAGTCATGAGTGCGCCAGCAAATGTGCAAGTACGTTTTGCTCTGGTTCGAAACATCCGCGCGATCATTCGGTTCCTGATGACAAGCGAGGATCCCGTGGTGTGCCGATCGATCCTCCTGCTTCTACGACGACTCGCTGTGTCTTTCCTGGACATGCGCTTCGCGCTCATCAGCTCCAACATGCTGGACTGCTTGCTGTTCCTGATGCGCCAGCCCCATTCAGCCCCCGACCAACCAATTTCCACGCCTGAAGCGAGTGTCCCAATGGCGTGCGTACCGCTATTCATCTACCTTGTGGATTGGCTGGAGTCTATCGAGGGCAGGACAGTTTGGTGCGGCCTCGAGGAGCATCTGCGGCTGATCCTGAATGGCGAAGGGAGCTTTTCGATTGGCTTCTTGGAGCTCATGATGGAATTCTACTTCAACCCGCCGTGGCTTCTCGGAGTGCAGCAGAGTATCCTCATGAACGACCCATCCAAGAAAGACTCAATGCTATTCCCAATTTCAGCATCTGCATCGAGGACGTCATCGATCCATGAGAGCGGCATCATCGTCTCTGACGACGGACTCGTGGCCACATCTGCGGGCAACAGCACGGACATCAGCGGTGGCATCAACGGACTCAACGAATGGATCCAGCTCGCGAGTCAGTTCGGTGGCAAGAGACTCTCGCTGTCGTGGGAGAAACGCATCGCGGTCTTGAAGTTTGCTGCGCTTCGGAATCTCATGCTTTCCACATCGAGGAGTGGAGCTTTGCCAGCTGTTGCGTCGACAACCACGGGCAGCAGCTTAGAGGAGAAGGAGGGGCTCGTCATGAACGCGCTTGTCGCCGACATGTTTGACGAAGGCGTGAGCGGGATAATATCGCTGCCGCTGCGGGGTGTGCTGCCGTTTCTGCCGACCCTCCTCGGAAAGAGCAGTCCGAGCTTCCGCGAGAAAGTGCTGATGGACATCAATGTCAAGCTTAAGACCGACGAACATGCGCAGCAACAACTGCTTCTGATGAAGCGCGAGTGGGCGGAAGCGTTGCTGGAGCTGTCGATTGCTTGTGCATGCGAAGAAGACGAAACTGCCGTAGCTGAATCAGCTACAACACCGTCACCAGCGTCATCAAGCGACGTGTCCCGAGAGGATAAACGTGGCGATGCAAGTTCGCGTGAGTACGGCCGCGCTTACAGCTTTGACGCAAGCAAGACTGGCGAAGATCTGGTCCTCGACACGATCGTGTCGCTGCTGTGTGTATCGATGAACAACCCGCGTGGATGGCGATCGTTCACAGATTTGATCCTCGCACTCAAGTCGATTCGCCTTAAGTACGAGCGCGTGGTCTCCGGTGATAGTGTCGGCAGTCCAGTGCCAGTTGTGTCAGCAGCTGAACGTGTGAGTCGGTCTGAGCTGTACTGCCACAGCCTCGATTGGCTCTCTCGAGTAGCCGGGATTGTACTTCAGCGGATGGCGAGAAGCCGAACGATCCTGTCGAGAGCTCTCGCTGAAAACTTGCAGAAGTTGCTGTTTCTCGTCCATGAGACTCTTCTTGCATTGCCGCTGCGCCAGTCCGACAGCTCGAACACGTCATCTTCAAGACAGAAAGCGCCGACGAGTGCTCTATCAGGATGGATCTGGTCCGATGCTCAGCTGTTCTTGCTCAATGCAGTGCTCGATATCTGCGCAAGGCTGATTGAAAGCACGCATAAGATGCATCGGATTGGATTGTTCCCGGGGCTCCAAGTGCTGCAGCGCGCATTGCCGTTCATCTCCGGAACAGCGATGATGGAGCGCGTGATCGGCGTTCTCGTGGCATCATTCCAGCAAGAGATGGGAGTCGTGTCGGCGCTCAAAGTCTACGACCACATCCCAACCCGCGACGTTTTCTTGGGCGCGATGGTTTGCCTGCGGCGAGCGTTGCTGATCCAGGATAACGAAGAGATATTGGAGATGCTGCGCGTATTAGCGCTCCGTATTACCACGTCGGGCTCCTTCGTCGACGAGCTCCTCACGGCGGGGCTCACTGTCCAAGCGCTGAGCGACATGTCGGAAGCGAACGCCACGATCGTGTCGCTTGACGCTCTAGCATTGTCTATTAACGATACTGAGATGCACGAGCGTGAAGAAGAAGCGGACTTGGTTCCACATTTCCCCGTGGCGAAAGAATTGCGAAACTCACAGCGCCGATTCTCGCTAAACGTGGACGACAACGACGTTGAGTACCAGGCGCAGTTTATCGACGAGAACGAGCGCTTGATCTGGGCGGCACTCGAGGTTGAAGAGAACCGAATGATGGAGTCGCTACGTGACGTCTCAGTGCGAGAGAAGTTGCACGTTCAGAGCAAGGCAGAGACTCGTGCGGTGCAGAAGAACGAATGGACGGAGAAGCTCTGGGTGAAGCAAGAGTACACATTCCGCTCGCAGCACCAGTACAGCGCGCTGAAGAAAGCTGCACCGGATGCACTGCGAGCGCTGCAGCAGGCTCAGGTGTTCCGAATTGGGTTATACGAGACTCCACACCCTGGACGAATGCGGCGAACGCTGGATGTGGATTTGAACTCGCAGCCGATTGTTGCCAAGGGAGCAAGCGATCATGCTAAGATTGACGACGCTGTTGCTGATGTTCCTGGTGGCCGTCGTCGACAGTTCTCGCTCCCACTGGAGATCATCCATGGGATCGACTTCGAAGCGACTGATCCTGAGAGTCCGTTGAAATCGCCAAACTCGCACGTGAATGGCTCGCTGCTTGAGAGAGTTGGACGCATTGTTGCTGAGCAACGTGGTGGTGAAATTCAGGACATCACGACGGATGTAGCTGATGAGCAGTCGAAAGTGCTTGAAGATGAGCTTGCGGGTGGAAACGTTGGGTCTGCAGCTCGGCAGACTGATCGAGGCGCCGCAGAGATGCCTCAGAGCGAGCAGAATGCTGACCTGCAACTGGTGTACGATCAGATTGGTGCCGAGATAAGTGAAGAGGAGAAGTCGCCTATGCCGTCCATTGAGAGCAGTCCTGTAAACCTGAATCCGTCGAGCTCACTCAAGCCGGTGGCGTCGCTTGTTGATTTCGAGCGGGAGTACGAGAGTGGTCTTGACCCAGGTGAGGGCGTCGCAGTATCTGCGCAAGATCAGCTGGTAGGAAGAGCAGTTTGCCGTCGCGTCATCCCCGAAGGAATCGTGAGTGGCACTCTGTACCTCTGCAACGAATACCTCGCGTTTGAGCCAGAGTCGACAGTCTCAAGCACTTCATCGACTGAGGCTCGAGCTGATTCAAGCCCCACTTCAAGCAGCACAGATGAAGCCGCTCCTGGACTTCACCGTTGCTGGAGATGGCGATACTATCACATAGTCGCTGTGTACCTGCGCCGCTACCGACTACGAGACTCGGCAATTGAAATCTTTCTCCGCAACGGGAGCAACCATTTTCTGGATTTCCCACTCTCCGCAAGGCACCAGCGCAATGAACTGGTACGTCTCCTGTACTCGTTTCTCCCACGCAGTGTGCCGAAACAGTGGCCGGGTCGAGGCATCCCCAGCATTGCAGCGACAACGAAAGCCTGGCAGAATCGCCAGATCTCCAACTTCGAGTACTTGATGGCGTTGAACACGTTTGCTGGGAGAAGCTTCAACGATCTGACCCAGTATCCCGTGTTCCCGTGGGTGCTGAGCAACTACGAATCCGAGACGCTTGACCTGAGCGACCCTCGCAACTTCCGCGATCTCTCGAAGCCCATGGGCGCACTGAATCCAGTCCGCCTTGAAGAGTATTGGGAGCGCTACAACTCGTTCGACGACCCGGTGATCCCGAAATTCCTGTACGGCTCGCATTACTCAACCTGTGCAGGCGTGGTGCTCTTCTTCCTCTTCCGCTTGCAGCCGTTTGCGGAGCTGCAGCGTCGCATGCAGGGTGGCTGCTTTGACTTGCCCGACCGACTGTTCTACTCGATCAAGGAGACGTGGGATATGTGCAACTCGCAGATGTCGGAGGTGAAAGAGCTGACCCCGGAGTTCTACTGCGACGGCAACTTTCTACGAAACGTGAACAAGTTCCCACTTGGCAAGCGGCACGACCAGCAAGTCGTGAACGACGTGCAGCTTCCGAAATGGGCCAAGACTCCAGAAGAGTTCGTGCGGATCAACCGATCAGCGCTTGAGAGCGAGCTGGTGTCGCAGCATCTCCACGAATGGGTGGATCTGGTCTTTGGCTTCAAGCAGCGCGGGAAAGCGGCACTGAAGGCCAACAACGTGTTTTACTACTTGACGTACTACGGTGTCGTGGATCTCGATCGCATCGAAGATCCGTTCCTAAAAGAGTCGATGGAGCTGCAGATCGCGCACTTTGGACAGTGTCCGATGCAACTCTTTGGAGCTCCTCATCCGAAGCGGAACACCATGGCGTTTGCCCGACGAGCTCCTGCTGCTGTATCTGTTGCGGGTGTCGGAGCCGGTATCTCAAGCGGGAACTTGGGGACTGGAGGCACAGGATTTGGAGGAGCAGGCAGGTCAGGATCGTCATCGTCAATGACGAGTCCTGTTGGCCCTGGCGGGTCCAGGATAGGTATCACCAGTGCCAGTGCGAACATTGCACGTCCGCTGTCGCTCTCATTCCAGGATTTGACGCCCATGGCTCAAGAGAAACGAAGGAACTGGAGTGCGAGCGTCGGCGTGAAGCCTCTTGTCCAGTGCACGATCCGCTTGACCAAGATCCTTCCAGACCGAGTCGTGACCGTAAACGAGCTCGGAGTGATCGACATGTACAACTGGAAGCTCGTGCCGACGCCGCAACCTTTTCAATCGCAACGTGCATCAACTTCTGCCGCAGAAGATGAAGCACCATTGCTGCTTGAGCGCGGCAGCTCGACTGACGGACTAACAGCGGACAGCGCCCACTTGAAAGACGACATCAGCGCCACGACCAGCTCTCCGTATTTGAGTTCGCCTATGCAGGTGACTGTACATACTCCAGTAGGCACACCGCACGAAGCATTATCGTCACCTGGCGCTCCACTTTCGTCAGATGATGGTCCGTCGAAGCACCATTCAGCACCTCAAAGCCCCTGGCTCATCGAGGTGTATCGCGACGATTCGCCTTTCGACTTCATCCCACGGATACCTTTCCACGAAGAGCGAGACAGCGGCGGTAGCAACGGGTCTTTTCCAGTCGCAATCTCGTCGAATGGGCGAGTGCTAATTTCGGGTGGCGGGCGAGGTGGGGCGCTTCACTTGCGCTTACTGGATCTCGACACTGGGCAGATTATCGGGAAGGCCAGCGTCACGGGCCACGATGCCTCAGTCACGTGCATCAGCTTGGACAAGCTCACGTACAATTCGCCGCCCAACCAGCAGGATGAGGAGGAGCTCGTGGTGTCGGGCTCGAAAGACGGCACGATGGCGCTCTGGCGGCTTTCGCGAGTCAAGCAGGATCTGCTCTTTCGCTTACCGCGCATTTCATCAGCTCCGATTATGGTACTGCGTGGCCACAGCGAGAGCGTGCTTGACTGTAGCGTGAGCACGTTCCTTGGACTCGTCGTGTCGTGCTCCGCAGGATGTGGGATGGTGCACTACCTTCACAGCGAAGGGCAAGTCGCGTTTGTGTTTGAGCCGCCGTCGAGTGGAGATGGAGCCAAGTCGGTGTTCTCCAAAGTCCGGCTGTCCGCGAAGGGCTACAGCCTAGTCCTCTCCCGGATCACGCAACCGGTACCTGAGAAGGCAAAGCTGCGAGGTGAGGCATCGGACCAGCAACAGGTTCACACAATCGAAGCTGTCACGTGCGTTTGCCAAGTGTACAATCTCTCGGGGGTACTGCTGCACACCCACAATTTTGAGCACGAAGACATCAGCGACGTGCAGCTATCTGCTGAAGGCGATTTGGTGTTCCTCACAGTGGCTCCTCGGACGATTCGGATCTGTCGCCTTGATGAGTACGTTTGCTGATTCTTGTGGAGTTTGCTTTGCTGTCGACAATTTGCTAACCCCTGTTTCTTCCTCTGCCTAACAGCTTTGTCGTCGTGCAAGAGTACGTCTCGCCAGATCACGTCGAAGCAGCGATTTCTACAGCGTGCTTTGGACCAAAAGAGGCCGTGATCTTGATCGCATCGGGTCACACCGACGGCACGTTGGTGCTTCAGTTGCTTCCAGACGCGGACGGCTCTGTGTCATTCCTCGCAAGCGTGCGCAAGATGCTGGGCGTGAGCTCGAAGCTCAAGATCGTCAAAGGAACCGTGCAACAGGCGCAGAATCTCGCGATGACGACACTGGGGAACGCGAAAGCCGTGACGAGCACTGCGCGAGACATTGCTGGCGAGGCGCTCGGCGAAGCCAAGTCCATGGTGCGAGGGTTCCTGACGTATCTGCAGCAGCGACAAAGTCAAGGATGATTAGAGTGATGCAAGACAGCCACGAGCCAGGCAGGACGTGAAGCAATAGACGAGAGCAGCCCACATCGAATCCACGTGTATGTACAATACGAAGACCGCTGGCTACCAAGGAATGAACAACATGAACGGATCCTGAATCCTGTGCACTGAAACACATCTAGCTCTATCGAACATACCTATTGTTGTGATCTTGTTGCGTCATGTCGTGTGGCCGCTTGCCACTGGATACACAGACTGATAGGTTAGCCCTGGTTCCGGTTCGGCCGCAGCTTGTTGATTAGGCGCCTCGCCGCACGTGGGAGCGCAGGCGAGAAGCCCGAGATCACGTCCTTGTCGCTCGGAGGCGGCACGTGGTATTCGAATGACTGCGACACGTACATGAACGCGATCATGTTGAGCAGCACGAGGAACGCCATGACGTAGAAGATGTACTCCAAGTTGCCGTCGTTCAGGTCGCTCGTGACCCAGTACGAGAAGATGCTGTTGAGCGCGCCGGCGACAATGTACCCGAGCGTCGTCGTCAGCAGGTTGAGCGCCTGGCAGACGCTGCGCATCGACTCGGGGACCTCCGAGTAGAACAGGTCGTACGCTGTTGAGGTAGGTAATCACACGATGCGAGTGTCAGTACAAAGCAACCAACCAGTATTCCCCAAGAAGGTCTCCATGACAAACAGAAAACTTACATGAGATGCTCGTGAGGATCTCGCTGATGCCGATGAGCAGGAACTGCGGCGTCTGCCACCACACGCTGATCGACGACATCGGCAGCGCCTCATCCACAGTGCCGCAGTTCGACACGACGCCGTCGACAAAGCCGCTCTGCTTGCGGTACTGCTCGAGCCACCCAGACACCATCATCGACAAGAACGAAAAGAACAGCCCCGAGCCGATCTTGCGCAGCAGCGTCGGCTGCATCCCCATGGTGCTCATCGCTGGATAGATTAGCTTGTCAAAGATCGGGATGAACACGAGGATCACGCCCGAGTCCAGGATGCTCAGCATCGCCGACGAGATCAGCGTCGAGTTGACGTCGTTGCGGTTCACGCGCAGATCCATCTGGCAGCCCTGGAGCACAAAGTTGGACGTCTGCTGAGCGTACACGGCCCAGAAGATGATGATGACACTCAGGTACGGCGACAGACGCAGCACCTGCATGACGTCCTTGACGTCCGTCGCCGCATACGAGCCTCCTTTCTGGCGTGATGCGAGGCGGATCCACTCGGTCGAGCTCCCGGACAGGATGAGCACCGTCATGCCGTAGATCACCGAGACTGCGCCGCCGAGCGCCAAGGTCATGTGCCACACTGGCTCGTCGACAAAGTACGAGATCGTCGTGAGTAGGATGCCTGGGACGAACGCGAAGCCTCCACTGAGTACGAGTTTGCCGCGGCGAGACATCCTGCCGGCTTGCAAGAGCACTGCGAAGAACGTGTTGAGCGCACTGCCCTTGGGCGACACGCGGCGGTACCGACTCTTGCCGCAGTAGAACACGAGGAACGCGACCACGAACACGGACGACGGGATGAAGAACGACGCGAAGAAGCCGTACGACTCGGAGATGTACGGCGGGATGCCGTTCACTGCGAGGTTCGTGAGAATGCCGTAGCTGAATGTCGCACCAATGTTGATCGTCCAGTAGAACCAGTTGAAGAAGCTGTCCTTCTCAATACGCTGCTCTGGGATCGTAATGTCGAACTGGTCAGCGCCGAGCACAACGACGTTCGGCTTGATACCACCGGCACCGAACGCGACGCCGCCAAAGAGACCGAGCATAAACAGTGGCAGCGACGAGATGCTTGGGAGTGACGCCACCACACAGAGCGCGAGGCCCGCCAGGTACAGCAGCGAGAACCAGACGATACTGTTCAATAACGATAAGAATATCAGATCATCTCCGGTTAACCAGCTATTACAGTAGTAGCAAATTCAAGAGCAAGGCGTTTGAACGTACGTGGAGAAGCGCCCGAGGTACTTGTCCGCAACGTAGGCGCCAATGAGCGGCGTGAGGTACGAGAGCGACGTGAATGCGTTGTTGAGCTCCGCGGCCAGGTTGTTGTTCAGACCCAAGTGCTTGTGGAAGAAAATCGGCAGCGAGCCCGTGAGTCCATAGTACGCCAGGCGCTCACAAAGCTAAATAGCAGCAACAATCACACACGAGCACATATGAAAAAGTCCAGTTAGACGAGACCGGCTGATTAGATACCCCCTCCTCCGCCCCACAGACCACCAAGCACGCTCAACAAGAGCAACGCACCTCCGTGACGAGGATGAACGAGCAGACGTTGACGATAATGGACTTGTGCTTGCGCACGGGCGACGCTGACGACGACGACGCGTCGGCGCTGTCGAGCGGCAGCAGACTTTGCTTCTCCTCGCGGCGCGCGGCCTTCTTACTGGTCGCGGCGGCGCCTGTCATCTGCACTCACTCACTCGTCCTTCTCTCTGCTTGCTTGGTGGCGAATGCGGAAGTGGGAGGTGAAATCCAGATGGCGCCCATTTGGCAGTTGCGTTGTGTTAGTGATCTGATGCAGAAGTTGAAACAAGGGTATGTCCTAATTTAGTGTGGCACATGCCTTGTATTAACGTTGAACAAGTGTGATTGGCCTAATTTGGTGTGAAAAGCTAGGAGCATTGGGGTAGGAGCGAGTGTAATTGGCCTATAATAGTGTGGAGAGCTGGGAGGATAGTGGGATGATGTGCAAACTCTTTTATTTTCTTTCTTTGCTCTGATTGGCTACAAACAAGGAATAATGAAGATGAGCTCATTCGTCTGCTGAACTGGTGACGGTGTCACTGTGTTAACAACCAGCCTGGCCTTCAAACCAGCCCAGCCTTTTCATAGTTTCGCTTACCTCGCGCTGAGCTCCACCAACAGGACAACGCCGTTGCACATATGTGTTGTTATCTCGAAGTCTGTTTTCCACGTCTTCTGCAACGCAATTGTACCTGCTTCATATATTATCACGCAATCTCTCACACACGCTACTATTCCTCATTCGCTCCTTCTTTCCTTGAGCCCTCTTGTCCAGCACGAACAGGTCCGAGTCTCATACAATATTGAGCGACGGCCACGAATACCAAGTGGCCGGCCTTTCTTCGTTGGTGGAAATGCAATGAGCAAACACCACAAGACATTCGAAATCGGATATGGCTACACTATCGACCGTCACTCATAAATAGATCCACCATCACTCTTGCCAATCAATCCAAATGGGTTGACTTGAACTCTTGGCACCCTTACCCAAAGCTGTGCCTTTACGGCATGAACAGGAGTCCAGCTCTCTCTCTCTCACACTTTCCTATTCGTCCCCTTCATCGCACCACCTCTCAGCCAAAACGCTTCCCAACCTCCATGCTCAACATCGTCTTCCTGCTCGACATCACTGGCTCCATGTCCAACCAGCTCAGTGGCGTCAAGCAGACAGTCGCGCAGCTCGTCACGTCCGTGTTTGAGGAAGACCCACGCGACCTCATGGTCACGATCATCACGTTCACCGAGTCCGGCAGCTCGTGCCACGTAACGAACCACAGCTTCACGGACGGCGCCGAGGCCGCCGCGTTCGTGGCATCGATCCAGCTCTGCTGTCCACCAGGTGAAGGCCTAAGCAACATCTACGGAGGCATGAACGGTAATGAGAACCAAAAGGCGGCGCTCGCTGAGCTGCTCACGCTGGACAATTCGGTGCCGACCATCGCATTCCACATCACCGACGACGGACCGCACCTCGTTGCGAACCCAGCCCCCGTGAGCGACGCCAGGGTCGAAGCGCTGTACCTCAAGACGAAGCACAACATCACGGACCCAGACATCTTCCACGTGCTCTCGCACGTCGAGGAACACTTCCAGGGCAAACTGATTCTCAACGTGGTCAAGTACGTCAAGACGGCGGAGCACTACCGCGACCACCGGCTGTATGGTGCGATCACCAAGCAGTTCAACGGCGTGCTCATCACGCCCAAGGTGAACGATTCCCACAAGCTCGCGGCGGGGCTAATGGAGATTCTCACGAGTCTGTTTACGAGCTTCTCTGGAGGACAAAGATCGAATATTGAGAGTGACGGTAACGAGAGCGCACTGGACGCGTTCTCATTCTTTGACCTGGATGGGATCACGTTGCTCCCCACGTGTGAGACCGACGTGAACGAGATCGTGACGCCAACGGCCGGCTCAACCACCGAGGTGCTCTACCAGCTCATCGATCGGGCGACGGTGATCGTCGGCAAGAGCTTTGCCAAGCGCGCGATCAAGGCCACGGGTCTGCAGGAGCAGGTCGAGCTCCTCCTCGTCGTCGCCAAGTGCCTCACACAGACGATATCGCTCAACACGGCGCTGAATCGAGCCACGAGTCTCCTCGAGCGCATCCGGGAACTCGTGTCGGAGGAGAACCAGGGCCACATCAAGATCCAGGCCAGCGATCTCCTAGCCCTGCTCAGTCAGGACGTGACGGTGGGTGCGAATGCCGAGCTCGAGACTGTTGTGAGTGCGATCACGCTTATGAGCACTGAAGAGACGGCTAAGACTTCGCTGGGAAACGAAGATAAGAACGAGGACGAGGCAGCTCAGGTTGTGGACTCAGCACTGCTGCTACAGACGGCGGGTAGTCTTTTCCTGGGCCACTTGGCCGTGCTCCAGCTGCCCGAGAAAAATGGCAAGGTGGACTTCATGGATTCGTGGTCGGCCGTGATTCACAAGGTCTCCAACGACGTCATGACTGCAGCCGACTTTCTACAAATGCTGGGCGGTAACACCTCCACCGGTGGGCTTAGTATTCGCAGTACGGACTACAACTACGCGCAGCTCTTCGCAGACCCGAGCGACACTGTTGGTAGCGCCCTGTTACGGATCGCATCGGGGACTCAGGTGCTCGACATCCTCACGGGCCTGTTGGCCGGTGCGCCGACGCGTCAGTTCACGCCCAACATGTTCCGTGGCACGATCTCGGCCTGTCTCAAGATGCTCATCATCCAGTCGGCTTCACAGCCGCCCGTGTCGTCCTACCAGTGGGCCATTGTCCGCAAGCTTGTGCACTCGATCCAGCTGCTCATGGGTCCGCGCCCAAAGGCGATGAAGGCAGACCCCGAGTCCCCACTCTCCAAGCTGCTCTTCCAACTGCTGCGTCTTGACACAGGCGAGAATGAGCCAAGCGCCTCAGCGACTCGCTCCTTTCTCGAAGAGGTGCTCGCGACGCTGGTACAAAGCCTCGTCAAGTACCGTGAATCCGAGTTTCTCGCGCTCGTGGAGAAAATGGTTGGCTACCAGCACGTCGACATTGTCGAAGACATCACCGAGGTGCACGCGCTGGACCAAAGTTCCTGGCGTGTTGACCCTGAGATGGCAATCAGTTATGCCTCGACAACAGAGTTGAGTGAGTCCTTTCAGGTCTGTGCCGCCAACGTGCTTCAGACCGTCTATGGTGGTAGTGAGATTACCAGTGTGCCGTCCCTAGAAGACGTGTGGCCACACTGGCAGGACGAGCTCCCAAAGTTCATCCTGCTCGCCAAGCGGACCGCAAGGTACGCTCTCAACAGGGACACTATTGGTGCCACCAAGCAGCTCGACTGGGTCGTGAACGACGCGCTCAGCCAGAGTCTCGACAGCGAGCGGTACGAGGCTCTAGCGATGGCGCTACTACGTAAGAAGCACGACGCATTCCTCCGTGAAATCCGAGAGCGATGGGCCAACCAGGCCGCCGAGCAGCGCTGGCTTAACGCGCTCAAACTCATGCGCGCCCCATTTGTCGAATTTGTCGAGAAACTGTCGAAAATCGTCTCGTCCACCAGTCGTGAGCACAGACTGCTACTCAAGGCCTTCAAGCTTCACGGAGCGACGCTGAACGTTGCTGACTACGAGGCCAAGCTCCAGGTCGTGATCACCGGACGCCTAGTGATGGTCAATGATGGCGATGACGAGGCTAATGAAGATCGGATCGTGTTTAACCGCGGCAACTTGCACCCGCACCCAGACAAATTTGTGCCCATGAGTGAAGAATTCAAGACCCACCTGCACGCATTGCAGCAGACGCGCCAGTGGAAGCTCAGCCACACGTACAGGGCCAGTGGAGTGCCCAACCACTGTGGGTTTTCCAACAGCAACCCATCCGAGTGGGCGGCCAAGCGCTCGCTCATGCGCAACACGTTCTGGACTTCGTAGAGCTAAAGAGCCTAACTCACAACGACCAGGGGCTGTTGTTGTAAGAAATGCGAATTCAAAAATCAGTTTTGCATTATGTGAAGCACTCATTTTCTATTCTTACGATGCTTTGCCGAGGCCCAAGAGTTATTTCTCTGAAGCTTTGCGGCAAGAAGAGAATGCGGTCGTACGAACCTGATGCTGAATATGATGACGATGCTGAATGCGTCGACTTGGTGACTCACTCGCTTTCTTTATTGCGTGACACAACAGCCGACTGTGTTCGCTCTGCCAGCAGTGCTACGGCTCCGGCCTGCGAGACAATGTCGCTGCATCGGTTTGGTCCCCAGTCTCTCTCTCTAACTCTATTGCTTGGCTCTTTCATTAAGCGGTTCTCACTCTCGGCAACTTTGTTCTCAGGACGTCTTGCGCGCGCGTCGCATGCTCGTGGAGCGTGGCTCAGTGACCAACGATCCAGAGATCCGTCATGGAATCGAACTCTTCCTGGACGAACTCATCAAGCAACGCGAGCTCGAGGGGAACCAGCACCTGCCATTAGATATCTGCGCATTCTGTGCCCAGGTAACATTATATGACAACGACAAGGGCGTGAGGTCCGCTGAGACTAACTCTGTGAACACTGTCGGATGTAGTTCCTCCCGTCGGCGTACCAGGAAGACAAGCTTATCGACGACTACCGGTCGCAAGTCCTGCTTGGCTCAGCCAGAGGTGGTAGCCGAGGCGGAGCTCAGCACCATCAAGGTCGCCAACAACAGCAGTCAGCTGGGGCTTCGTCATCCAAGCGAGCGTACGGATCCAGTCTGGTGATCCAGCATCAGTTCGCCAAGTCCAGTTCACCACCAGCAGCAGGATCGTCCCAGCGACCAAAGGGCTCCAGTGGCGCCCTGTCGCTATCTGCTTCCTCGGCCTCGTCGTTCTCATCAGCAAGCACAGCTGTCCCAGCGTCACCTCAACCAGTAAAGCCCTCGTATCGCCTGCTAACCAACGACATCACGCGCGTGCTTCGCATCGAGTCCCCACGTGGCGCGATCTCC
Source organism: Globisporangium okanoganense (assembly GCA_023334035.1). NCBI lineage: Eukaryota > Oomycota > Peronosporomycetes > Pythiales > Pythiaceae > Globisporangium > Globisporangium okanoganense. The sequence continues at coordinate 15,232 of JAASFY010000095.1, read as the reverse complement.
ATCGGAGGCACCAACCTCATGGCGAGCGAGGTGATGCAGAACCTCCAGAGCCAGGAGAAGCAGCAGACCGCCGCGATCCTGCGCTCCACGCGCGCGAAACAGGGCGCGAGGCTCCGACAAAAGCTCCATTCCATGGAGATGCAAGCCGCGAGCTCTCTTAAAAGCAGACCTGAGAACATTGTGCATGCGATTCGAGCCTCGGGCGCGGGGGCCGATTCGCTCTACACAGGGGTCGTGGTCTCTTCGTCTTCTTCTTCGCAGAGCATGGCGACTGGATCGAAGGACCAGCAGCGACCGGCAAAGCCCAGCGTGACGTCCCTCGAGGCGGCAAAGTCCAGGATACAGACGCAGAAGAACGGACGCCACTTTAAGACTGAGCTCCTGTTCCCTCTACTCTAGGATGAGGCTAGCATAGTGTTCAAAGTACAAGCTCATTTCCAGTCTCAGGAGAGTTTAAGCAACACGAGACGGGGTGTAAGTACCAGGGCGATAACCTTTTTTTTTTTAATCGTCGATTGCTCGAGATACAGGGAGTACTCCAAACTGACAAGAGGTCTTAATTAGGATACACAAGGTCAACTGGAATAACTATGCTCTATGATGTCTCATCATTGACTTGCAGACCTCCAGTTGGGAAGAAAAACTTGCTTGTCGTCACTGCTATGGCATCGAGAGCTCTCATAGTGGGCTCAAGTCGTCTTGGGACTCTCAACTCGCTCTTCATCGCATCCGTTTCGGTTTATTCTGTAGAAATCAGAACCAAATTCCCCATATTATTGTTATATATGTCTATTCTTAGGTACAAGTACAGTCCTGAAAGCGAAATAGACTCGTAACGCAGGGCCAAATCCAACCACTTTGACACGCATTTAGCCACTTGAGCACCGCCCCATGGCCTATGTTAAGCTCACGAGCGAGACAGGGCTGGTGTATGTATTATTGTCGGTGCTGTGGCGGCTCGAACGCGTCTCGAGGGGCTTAATTGAACCACGCGAGCGCTGACGACGTGCGATTCCAGTGAACCAGGCAGCGTGACGCGAGACTCACTTGCATGCTTAGTCGCGAGCCCCGCCACTCGCTCCCATGAATGTATATTTATACGCATATCGTTCAATTCCTGGACTCTAAAGCACAGAGTGACAAACCTGTGGGCTCGATGGCATCGTCAACGCCACAAGGTTGCGAGGGAGCCCGAAAGGGCGCTGCTAATTGCGACTTCCCGTTAAATTTACGTGGTAACGTTGCGAGACATCCTCCCACACCACACGCTCCCCCTCACATCATCCCTTGGCTTGACTGACAGTGTATCGACCTTCGTTGAGGCCACACGGCGTCAGCAATCACAGCATTCTGAGTTTCCCTACCCGCCTCACAGTCTACAAACAGCCTTCGCTTTGACGCAATCCAGAGCCAAGCAAAATGCCCAACTGCGCCAACTCAGAGGCAGCTTTCAAGCACACTGACGCTGGTCTTGACAGCTCAGCAGCAGGCTCATCATCAAACACGCGATCCAAACGCAAGGCTGCACGCATGTCGGCTACTGAGCCCGAATTGCAGCCACAGTCGAACCTCTGCCAGTACAAGACAGGGCGGTGCGTCAACGCTCGCGTGGTCAAGCCCAACGGAGCGCTCCTGCTGCTCTGCGAGTTCCACCGCAGCCAGCAGAACCGGACGAAGAAGCGCAGCGACATAAAGTACCGACAGGACCGAGCCAAGAAGCGCATGGTGGGGCGCCAGCAAGTGCGCACCGAGCCGTTCGAGCAGGTACCTCATTCACACGAAGACAAGAAATCCGATACTGTCACTGCTGCTGAGAGCCGCCGGCCCAAGAAGTCCGCTCGCACGCATCACCCTCTATCAGAGCGACTCAAGGCATTCGCAGAGCTGTTCCAACAGTCCGAGTGCGAGTTCTCCCTGGCGAGTCCTCGCAAAGTGCGTAACGGGGGCTCATTCATCGTTACAAGCAGCACCACTACGACCAGCAGCAGCCAATGTGGATCCAACCAAGGCCGCCTCTTCAGCCGAAGATCGATCCACTCGAGCGTCCTCGAGCTCGAAGATGCAGACATCGCGGTCGACCACAGCATCTCAATGGGCGGCGAGGTCGACGCGACGTCCAGTGTGTTCCCGGTCTGCGTTACCCCTCTCAGCACGGCACACCGATGCCGAGAGCCTTTCTGGCAGCCTGACGACGTGCGGCTGCTCGAGTACTTTATCCTGTGAACGAACGCCACGTGCAGCACCAGACAAAGACACAAAAACACTCCATGCATCTGAAATTTTATTCTCCTCAAGACTACCAATACTTAATCATAAGAATCAATGCTCACGCAAAGGTTATTTCTCCACCACTCAAAGTGTAGCCATCCTCTCCATGCTGATAATGTCAGTGTCACTAGCCACTACCAACAATTCTGCGCGTGTCATTAGCCACTGTCAAAAAATGACTGGGGTCCAGTAGCCCGATATTTGCTGTTTTTTTCATGGCTATTTTTTGCAAATAAAGTTTATTTCATGCTTGTTTGAAGAATATAAAAAAGACATTTTTGTCCATTTTGGCGCGGTTCAAAAAGCGCTTTTTGGCGCACTCTTCTCCACACACAAGGAATAAGGACGACAAGGTGATGGCGACGGAGCGCAGCAGACAGCGCTCGCCGGCCACTGCTACCGATGGCAAGCCACGCAAGCGCCGCGGATCAGACGAGGCACAAAATGTCGCAGGCCCCAGTAGCAATGGGAAGTCGCGGCGGAAACGCACGGCATCCACTGGAGAAGGGGACGACGACGAAGATGATGATAACGGTGACGCCACCGAGGACGACAACGGCTCGGAAGAGGACGGCGACGATGAGGAGTACAGCACACGTGGAAATAAGGGCAAGAAGAAGCAGAAGAAGACGAACAACAGCAGCAGCGGCTCGCAGCGGAGCTCTTCGTCGGCGGCGAACAAGCGCCGACGCACGAGCAGCACTGACGACGTGCTGTCGTCGCAGCAGCAGCTCGCGAGCAACTTGGAGGTGGCGGTCGAGAGCGCCAACGCGGACGATAAGAATGAGAGCGAGATGGGCATCATCGAGGAGATCTACTGCGAAAACTTTATGTGCCACCGCCGCATGAAGGTCGAGCTCTCGCCGCACATCAATTTCATCACGGGCGAGAACGGCAGTGGCAAGAGCGCCATCATCGCCGCCATCCAGGTACAAGAGAGAGCGTGTGTCTGGTGGGTATACACTAATATACACTGACGCGGTGTACACGCTGGACAGATCTGCCTAGGCGCGAGTGCGCGCAGCACGCATCGCGGCAAGAGCATCAAGAACCTCATCCGCCACGGCCACGACGGCAACGCGCTCGTGCGCATCACGCTGCGCAACGATGGTACGTACGTACACTGGTATCTATCCGTTGTATACATCCTGGTTGGTGTATACTGACTCGTTCGTTATGTCTTCTGTGCTTGTATAATAGCCAAGGGCAGTGACGCGTTCCAACCGGGCGACTTTGGCAAGAAGATCATCGTCGAGCGGCTCATCCGGAGGTACGCCTTGGCGTGTATACCACTGGATATGCATAGGCTAGTAGTTTGACTCAACACTGCATGTATACTTGTAAATGTTGTTTCCTATAGAGACGGTTCAGCCGAGTACCGTCTGAAGAGCGAGTCGGGCGTGCTGGTGAGCAAGCAGAAGGCGGACCTGGAGGCGATGCTCGACCATTTAAACATCCAGACGGAGAACCCGTGTGCGATCCTGGACCAGGAGAACGCCAAGCTCTTCCTCAAGGGCAACCCGACGGACAAGTACAAGTTCTTTCTCCAGTCGACCGATCTGTACAAGATGCGCACGACGTACTCGAAGATCGACGAGGAGACGCGCACGATCTCCGAGTCGACGCTCAAGCGCGAGAAAATGAAGATCGCCACGCTGCAGGATGTCATGGAGGAGGCCGAACTGCGCTGGGAGGAGGCCCAGAGCGTGAGTGCTTTCCTTAAAGCCACCATCTATCTTTTAGAGTCCCTTATCCTGACCCTCTCTCTGTGTGCAATGGACAACTACAGATTGGCAAGCTCGAGGCCGAGTTAACGCAGCTGAAGAAGGAGTTGGCCTGGTCGTTCGTGCGCGAGAAGGAGCTCGCGGCCGAGAAGATCGCCAAGAAGATGCGCGTCAAGCAGCGCGACGAAGACGAGATCCGCGAGAAGTACACGGAGGTCGCTGGTACGGTGCGCAATCTCGAGATGAAGCAGAAGCACAAGAACGACGAGCTCGAGAAGATCAATGAGCGCGCGCGCGCCAACCAAAAGCAGAAAGAGGTCGCGAAGAACAATATTCGCGAGGCCCGGCGCCCTCTGCACGCGTACAAGGCCGAGCTCAAGCAGCTCGGCGGCCAGAAGGACCGTGCGAACCAGCGTATCCAGCGCCTGCAGCGCGACATTGAGAACAAGATGGACGCGCACGACGCCATGGTGCGCAACCGCATGCAGCGCAACGAAGAGATGCGCGAGCGCGTGGAAATCAAGCGCCGCGAGCTGAGCGAGCTTGAGACCGACCTTGCTACGGCCAAGGAGCAGGCGCACGCGCCGGGCAACGTGCTCGACGACCTCGAGTATCGCCACGACAACTGCGTGCGCCAGCTGCGCGAGGCCGAGAGCGAGGTCACGCGCGTGCAGGGCCGCATCACGAGTCTCAAGGGCCAGAAGCGTGACAGTCTCGCGGTCTTTGGCAACAAGATCCCGCAGCTGCAGCAGCTCATCCAGGAGAACAGGAACCGCTTCTTGGCCCCTCCCATTGGGCCCCTGGGCATGCACGTGAAGCTCCCGGAGAAGTACATGCACCTGGCCCTCGCAATCGAAGTCGCTCTGAAGGGCGCGCTGCAGAGCTACCTCGTGGTGGACGGGCGCGACAAGGCGCTGCTGGACGACCTCAAGCGCAGGATCAAATGTCCACCGAGCCAGGCGACGATCATCATTGCGAAGCGCAGTGACCGAAGATACGGCAACCTGCGTATGGCTGAAGGTTCGCTGGCCGCGCACGCGATCTGCAACATCTTGGAGGTCTCGAACGACGAGGTCTTCAATGCGCTCATTGACGTGTGTGGCACTGAGAGTAAGCTGCTCTTCAACGACCGTGAGAGCGCTGAGGAGGGCGTGCTCCGAGGCTCGAGTGGCAAGTTCCGGATGGCGCGCTTCGTGTCCGACGTGTTCGTGCCCAGCGGCGACAAGTTTGTCGTGCGCAACGGCAACCTGGCGTACATTGCGAACAAGGGCAGTCGCCGCAGCTCGATCATTTGCCAGGACGTGGACGGCGAGATCCGCGAGCTCGAGCAGAAACTGGATTTCCTGCGTGGCAACTGCGACGTGCTGCGACGCGACGAGTCCGGTTTGCGCCACGAGAAGGAGGACTACGTGCGCGGCCTCAAGCAACAGAATGACGTGGTGAACCGCCTAACGCACAAGTTCAACCAGACCCGCGTGCAGCTGCGCAGCTTGGAGGACGAGCTGTCGGACGACGTGCAGCAGAACACGCTCGACACGACGGTGCTCGAAGACGAGGTCAAGGACGTGCGCAAGGAGCTTGAGGGGTACCGAGAGCGCGAGATCGAGCTCAACGAGTTGCTCTCCAAGTTCAACCCGGACCTGGAAGGCATGCTCCAGGAACTCGAGGAGCTCAGCAAGGAAGAGGGCGAGATCGCCCAGGAGCTCTCGGAGCTCCAGGAGGACGTCGACGGGCTCTACAAGCACCTGAGCGAGATGAAAGTGCAGGAGCTCCGCTTCGAGCGCGAGGCCGCGGCGGTGAGCGACTTTGTCGCGCAGTGGGCGAACGAGCTGGTCGCGATCCGTGACGAGTGCGAGGAGGCGACCGCCAAGGCGAAGCACCACTGCGGCAGCGACGAGCGCATCGACGTGACCGAGACGCGCGATTACTACGGTAAGCGCCTGACGGACATCACGCGCAAGATCGAGAAGGAGCGCTCGCGCTTCGAAGGCATGGACCTCGAGGAGCTCGCGATGGACATGGAGGAGAAGAAGCTCAAGTTCACGAGCAAGAAGGTCACGTTTGACAAGTTTACCGAGAACCTCCAGCGCGTGCGCTCGATGCTCGAGGAGCGCAAGGCCGTGTGGCAAATTTTGCGCAAGGAGATTGCGCACCGCACGTCCATGGAGTTCAACAAGTTTATGCACATCAACAACTTTGCCGGGAAGCTTAAGTTCCGCCACGACGACCAGCGGCTCGAGATCGCCGTGCTGCACAACGAGCCGGGGAAATCGCGCGCGTCGCAGGTGACCGACATGAAGGAGCTCTCGGGCGGCGAGCGGTCCTACACGCAGGTATCGCTGCTACTCGCGCTGGGCGAGAGCATCGAGTGCCCGTTCCGCGTCATGGACGAGTTTGACGTGTTTATGGACTCGGTGAACCGCGACATGACGATCCAGTTGCTCGTGGACGCGGCCAAGAAGGACTCGAAGAAGCAGTTTATCTTTGTCACGCCCAACGATCTCAGGTATGGCCTGTGGCTTGTGTGTGGTATCTTAGTGGTGTCCTATATTGTGTGGCATGGTGTCCTAATATTGTGTGTGTGTTGTGTCCTATGGCTAGTGCACTGCGAAAAGACAAGGATGTGAAGATTCAGAAGATGAACCCGCCGCGCGACCGGATGAACGCCGACACTAGCACTGCGTAAATGCTTTCTCTCTTCAGCCACTGAAGTGGTGGTTGGAAGCACTAATTAGGACAGGAGGTGACGGACGGACTCTTGAGGAGAGCCTCCCGCTAATACTTGATGTTTTTTTTGCTTTTTAGGACAAATGCGCTTTCTTGATCTCGCGAACTCGTTGTGTGCTTGTGAAGTGGCGTGGCCTGGCCCATCGGTCTCCTTGGAGCAAGCAGCCTTTCAAAGGGAGATAATCAAAAGGCTCACGAGCCAATTGCAAGTTCACTCACTCGTCGAAAAGACCTCGAAACCAACCGGAGGCCTTTGCAAATCTGGTGAAATTGTCGAAACTCGGAGGTTAACAAAACCTACAAGAGGTGGAAGGACAAAAGCGGAATGATGGTGAGTGCATTCACATTTGTTGCACGCAAGTCTACAGGCGCGTGGTTGTTCATCCAGACGTACTAGTATTCGCTCTCCTCTCTTATTTCTTCTTCTATTGCGCTCTTGGTTGACCAACTAAGATTTCCCTCTTGTAATCTCTCGTTCGCTCGCTCTATGGCTCGGCTTCGCGCAGCGCCTGCTTGAGAATGTCCGTGCACTCGTCCATCTGCGCCTCAGTCATGCAGAGCGGCGGCGCGAGGCGGATGATGTTGCCGTGCGTGGGCTTGGCGAGCAGGCCCTTGTCGCGCAGGTTGAGGCAGATCTCCCACGCGTTCGGCTGGTTCTCACGCTCGGCGATCACGATCGCATTCAGCAAGCCGCGGCCGCGCACCGACTGCAACACGCTCGACTCGGACTCCATCTTGCGCATCTCGGCGCGGAAGCGCTCGCCAAGCTTGAACGCGTTCTCGGCCATGTTCTCCTCGATCAGCACGTTGAGCGCGGCCATGGCGACCTTGCAGCCCAGCGGGTTGCCGCCGTACGTCGAGCCGTGCTGGCCCGGCTTAATCGTGAGCATGATCTCGTGGCTCGCGAGCACGGCCGAGACCGGATACATGCCGCCCGAGAGCGCCTTGCCGAGGATCAGAATGTCGGGCTTCACGTCCTCGTAGTCGACCGCGAGCATCTTGCCCGTGCGTGCGAGGCCCGTCTGCACTTCGTCGGCGATCCAGAGCACGTTGTGCTTGTCGCAGAGCTCGCGCACGCGTTTGAGGTAGCCGTCGTCCGGAACCACGACGCCGGCCTCGCCCTGGATCGGCTCGACCATGAACGCGGCAATGTGCTTGGCGTCGCGCTCAAACGCGGCCTCAAGCGCGTCGGCGTCGTTGAATGGGACGCTGTCAAAGCCCGGCATGAACGGACCAAAGCCGCCGTAGGCGTCCTTGTCGCTCGACGATGAGATCGCGCTCATCGTGCGGCCCCAAAAGTTGTTTTTTGCGAAAACCACGCGCGCCTTGTTATCCGGGACACCCTTGACATCGTAGGCCCAGCGGCGCGCGAGCTTGATCGCGGTCTCGCCACCCTCGACGCCCGTGTTCATGGGCAGCACGCGGTCGTAGCCAAAGAACTTGGTCACGAACTCCTCGTACTCGCCCAGCACGTCGTTGTAAAACGCGCGCGACGTGAGCGTGAGCGTCGAGGCTTGCGCCACGAGAGCTTCGAGGATCTTTGGGTGGCAGTGGCCCTGGTTCACGGCCGAGTACGCGCTCAGAAAGTCAAAGTACTCCTTGCCCTCGACGTCCCAGACCTTGCAGCCCTTGGCCTCTTTCAGCACGACCGGCAGCGGGTGGTAGTTGTGCGCACCGAAGCGGTCCTCGCGCTCCATAAACTAATCAAAAGACAGAGAGAGACACACACACAATAATGCACGTGAGCCAGTCGCGTGACGACACCAGCACTATGAGCAACAGCACCATACGCTCATCCCCCATATTAGTGGAGAAAAGGGGGCGCTGACCGCCATACATATCGAGAGAGAGAGCTCATGGGGGCATGGAAACGTACCTGCTGGGACGTGGTGATGCTGCGCTGCTGGAGCGCCGAGGCGGCGGCGCGCTTAACGGCGAGGGGCGCGCGGTGGCGCAGCGATCCGAAGGCGGCAACGGGGCTCATGTTGATCTGACTGTGGATGCTGGTGGTGGTGGATGGAGAGCGAAGTGCGTGCGCCGTGGCTTTTTCGTAACTGCTGCTTTTGGCAAAAGCAGCGGCCTTCCTGTTTGAATGAATGATGACACGCGCTTTTAGTTCAACATGTTGCTTGTTTTTCAGACTGTGGCGTCAAAAGAAATGCAATTCAAGAGGTTCAAGTAGAATACCAGCTCTATCACTGCGTGGGGACATCTTTGATCATTTTAGAAAAAATATGCAATTAAAAGGTGCACTATTGAGCGACGGACGACACAGCCGCGCCAAAGACAGGCACGACCGGAAGTCTCGCATAACGCAAAAGTCTCTCAGAAACGCGCCCCGTCTCTGGCAATTGGAGCTGCTCGTGTGGGGTGAGGCGAGCAGCTCCGTGCCAGTCAATGCATGATGCAAACATGTGTGATTGATCGACCGCCTTGCAACTAACTGCACGTCAGTCCTTTTGGAGATTCGGATCCATGGTTGCAACGGAGCCATACTTACTGTAGGCTTAGTTTGTCCTCCACAGAACCACAGAAAATGTGACAGACGAGTGGCTACAAAATGAAAAGCTAAGGCTGTCAAACCAAATTTCAGCCGACTGCACACAGATTCAGCTCGCTTGTTACTACTGTGGTTCGTACTTTGATGAACGCAGCTGAATTCCCCGCCATATCTTTTCTCCGATGGCTGGCATTCGCAGGTCTTCAGACCCCATGCGAGCCGTCGCGTCACTACGCTGCTCAGCTAGCTCTGGACGAACTCGAGCTCGCTCATGAGCGTCTCGTGGCGGTACGAAATGCGGATGTCCGGCACGTTCGTCATGCGAATGTCTGCGGCACACACACACACAACAGACACGTCATCAGGTTCAATACCAATCACAATAACAATACACCATACGAGTGGTAATACATAATACACGACACGTACCGTTGCCCTTGGCGCCCGGGAGGATGTAGTTCTTGCCGAGGTAGTGCTCCTTAAATTCGTGCTCAAAGCCCGACTGCAGCACGGAGCTGCGCGCGATCTCGCAGATGTCAGTGGACGTGAGCTTCCAGACCTGGGCCGCGACCGAGTACTCCTCCAGCAGCGGGTCCTTGGTGTAGTGCAGCATGAGCGGGTCGTCCGTGCTCAGCGACACGTTCAGGCCGCGCGCGTGGTACGTCGGGAACGGGTTGCGGTGATACTCGAGAAAGAGCTTGTTGTTGCTCAGCGGCGACATGGCGATGCCGATCTGTGTGAGGTAGTAGAGGTACTGCAGCGCCACGGACTTGCGCAGCGTGATGCCATGGTTGATGCCGTTGGCCGTGAGGAAGGCCGCGGCCATGTGGTCCGGGTCGCCGGCCTCGCCCGAGTGCGGTCGAAACGAAAATGTTGAGAGGTTCTTGCGGCGCCGGAACTCGTTCAGCATGGTGATGTTAGCGTAGATGTAGTAGCACCAGTAGTCGTACGGCGGGTTGTGCTCGTTCGTCCAGTCCTGCGGCTTAGGCAGCACCTTGCCGCGCTCGGCGCGGAACGGCTCGCTCTTGCTCTCGTCGTCCACGCAGTCAAAGCCGACCATGGTCTCGAGAAAGTAGTGCAGCGGCGGGTTGGACGACGGGTCGCGCGTGACCTCGAAGAGCGGCAGGAAGATGTTGTCAATCATGTCCTGGAAATTCTCGATCTCGCCCGACTTCTTGTACAAAAAGTACAGACGCGGGATCTGCACCATCCAGCGCACGTGCGGCGACACGAGGCGGTTGACGTAGAACCAGCGCGCGAGCTTGTCCCACTCCGAGTGCTTGCGGCCGTAGATCGACACGCGCCACTCGACGAGCTGGTACTTGCTCGCCTGCAGGTCGCTGATCACCTCCTTGGTCACCTCGGCGAGGTACTTGCCCGCGATGAGGTTGTCGGTCTTGAGAAAGATCTCACGCAGTCGACTCTGCCCCGCCGGGTTGTACTTGAGGTTGAACCGGTCGAAGCGGTGGAACGTGTTGGACGCGTGCATGTCGAGGGTGTCGACGCTCAGATCGTAGGCCGTGAGGTTGAGCGATCGGAAGACCTCGCTGAGCGTCATGAAGCGCCCGTCGCGGAAGATCACGATCTCGCCCGGGCTGTTGCGCAGACGCGATTTGATGAAGCGCAGCAGGTGCTTCTGGTTCATGCACGCCGAGTGGTGGATGTGCGTGTCCACCTTGCGGATGTTGTAAAAGTCACGGTGCGGCACGGCCTTCTGCGCCACGAGCTCGCGGTCCGAGTTGAGTAGCGTGTGCAGGTTGAAGCGCGCCTCGAGCAGCTGCAGGCGCTTGTACGACAGCGTCTTCACGGGGCCAAAGTTGATGATGCGCTTAACCTCAAAGTAGTCGTCGTAGTACTCCTTCAGCGTCCCCATGATGTAGATCGGCTCGTCCGCAGCCTCGTCCTCGAAGACCGTCACGACACCGTCGATCATCTGGAGCTTGTGGTGCGTCGTCGGCGGCAGCGGACGCTGCAGCGGCTCGTACGGGATCTCATCGCGGTAGCGAAGGCGCGCGCCCTGTTGACGAGGGCTCACTGGCGCATCTGGAGTCATTGAGGGCGATGACTGTATATACGGCAGGAAACATGTCGCATATCATGAGTGAGCAGCTCCATCCCATTTATGCATGCCGTACAGTATTGCGAATGCCATACAAGCAATTGTTAGCTTACCTCGTTGACCGAGACCCACTTCTTGCGCAGCCCGATGCATTTGCGGATCATCTCGCACACTTCCTTCGACTCGCGATCGATCTCGTCCGGCGCACTCGTGATCTGGATGCGCTGGTACGACGACAGCTGGCCGTACGGCTCCGGGAGCTTCTCAAAGAGTTCCTCGAGCTCTGCATTTCCACATCACATCACGCGCACAACACTTGTTAGAACCACACTAGAATACACACACACTCTTTTCACACCGCTGCTGTTACTTTTCTCTCTTCCTTACCGTTCAGCGACTCCTTCTCGCCGACTGACGAGAGGCGGCGCAGTCGCTTCTCGCTCTGCACTTTCTCGAGGATCGACGCCTTGAGCATGCCCTCGTGGTGCGTCAGGCGCGCCGACGTCTCCTCCTCTTCGTCGTCGTCTTCGCTCGCGTTCACAGCAGCTGCGCCCGTCGCGACCGCCACCGCGTTCATTGACGGTGAGCGCAGCGCGTGTGCGTTCCGTGGGCTTTCGCCGTTCGCGTTGAGCGCGTTGATCGCGATTGGGTGCAGCTGGTGGCGGTGCAGGAGCTCCTCGCCCAGTCGCTCGTCGTGAGCCAGCTCGTTCTCGAGCGCGCGCGCAATGCCGTCCATGGCTCTCTACTGTACTGTTAGCTGTGACTTGGGTGTCTTGAGCGAGAGGAGGCGAATGCGCGAGTGACGCAGTGAAGGCGAGTGCGGATGGTGACTGCTGGCGAGTGAATGTGAACGGTTGAATGCGAAAATGAAGGCACAGATTGCTTTGGATCCAGGCAAACAGCGTGGTCCACACTAGAAATAAGCTCAAATGGTGTGTACCACGTCATATTAGAGAAATTAGCTGTGTGAGCCACATCAGAATAGGATTATTACCGATTACGATGACCAACTTTGCTTAGTTATAACGGACGTATAACGGACAATACATTTTTAGCCAATCAATGCTTTCCATTTAGGCGCACCCCAAAAGCTATTTGTTACAAATCAGGTAATTGTCATAAAATTGGGTTGTACACATTAAGCAAGACTGCTAACTCAAGTGGTCTATATTATTGATCTGCTCGTTCATCACTGATACTGAAACAATTGCCAGCATCAAGGAGAGAGAGCCATTCATTCGTCAACGAGAGAAATGCCACGCAAGGCACTTGAAGGGCCAGGCCGTCTCGAGACCAAGAACGCGTGAACCGGGTTCACTTCTACGCACAAGCTGGATGTGGTGGATTTTTTGACGAGTGCGGTGATGTGTATGCTGTGATCCGTAAATTCTACTCATCGCTCTCTATTGACAAGTATGACAGCCGCAGGGAACTGATTTAGCAGTGGAGACAAGACAGAGAACGCCTCGAGAGAATCTGTTCGTCTGCGGCTGCTGGGCGGAAGAAGAAGACAAGGAGCTTGGGGGTCGCAACGATTCTCTCTGCGGACGAGGAGCAAGTCATCGTCATCTGGATCAACGAGCTGCATGGCTTCGGCGTCCCGATCACGACCATGATGCTTCAGCTCAAAGCGCGCGACGTGGCGAAAGAGAGCGGGACGTCAGACTTTTCCGCCTCGACGTCTTGGGTCAAGCTGCTCAAGAGGCGTCACCAATACAATATGCGCGCACGCACTCGTCAAGGGCAGCATACTCCGGCACATGCAGACGAAGTTGCCGTGAAGTTTGGAGAAAAAGTTTGCCAGCTGGCTAACGACCTTTGTGTATCGAAGCTCTACAATGCAGATCAAACAGGTATGACTCTCATACATTTGTGTGCGTTGCTCACCTTCTAACTTGCTGTTGTTATTGTTTGCAGCGTGCTTCTTTGAATACATCCCGACATGCACGATCACGAAGAAGGGAGATAAGACCGTGTGGGATCGATGCGGAGGGAAAGAGAAGGAGCGAGCGACTGTCATGCTTCGCGCCGACTTGGATGGCGTAAATTTTCCTCCCACTATCGTGTTCAAGTTAGTTTCGTCACATATTCCAGAGATTGCGGAGGGGAATCGCCTGCAGCGCAACGGCTTCGGTGTGCGCCTGTGGAAGTGAATGCAGAAGATCCAGCAGATCACGCGCATGCACGTGTACGGCAACAAGACCGCGTGGTGGAACACGAGTTTGCACATGCAGTTCCTCAAACTTCACTTCAGCTCGCGACTAGACATGAGCGAGTCCGTGTTGCTGCTCCTTGACGACTTCAGCGGGCATTGGACGCAGCCAGTTTGTGAATACGCCGCGTCCATCAACGTGGTAATAAACAATGTGCCGCCTGGTTACACGTCCGTCTGCCAGCCTGCGGACGTCTGTTGGATGAAGCCCTTCAAGGATCAGCTGCGCTCCCAGTGGATTGATTTCTTGGGTGTGCAGATCGAACGACGTCGCGAAGGCGAGCCGTTCAAGATGGCGGCTCCTGAGCGTGAAGATGTTGCGCAGTGGATTCGCAGCGCGTGGGATTCGCTTTCGGTGAAAACTGTCACCGGTGGATATAGTAGCACGCATACAGCGCTGAGTTAGGACAACGAAGCTGCGCGTTTTGTTGTGCAGGAACTCAAGAAACTGAAGCTGCTTGACACAAGCTTGAGCTCAATTGACTCTGATAACGAATTTGATGAATGAAACTGTGTGTTGAACGACATGTGAAATATGCATTGGTACATGTAAACCCGGGCCGGTATTGGGGCTTTACTGATCAACAGGACCACTCTCTCTACAAAATGCTCTGATCTACAGAGAACAGACCATGTGTACGCTCAATTCCCAAGTGGGGTCAAATACATCGTCCACCACGCACAAACTTGACACAACATATCATGGCGAGGACCCACACAAACGAAAATTACAAAAAGTGTGGACCACATAACTTTGTGTGGCATTCGCAAACCTCCATAAATGTATGGTACATTGGTTTTAGCAGGTACATTTCGGAAGCCAAACATGGCTGTCTGGTACAACTAAACAAAGCCGGTATTTACCGAGATGTTCTCCTTGACAAATCTCAGTTGGGGTTTCAAACCTCGGGTTTTGTTTTCTTTTAGTACAGTACCGTATTTAATTCACTTTTTCGCCGCACGAGTAAGTTTTACCGTGAATACGGCAGGCAAAACATGCTCATACCGTATAGCACACAATAATCTCCCACCTTTTTGGGCATGTTGCCGGGATTCGAACACCTTAGCTTTTGCTCCTATATTAGCTCAGTTTTAGTGAAAGCGACTCCAATTTGGTCACTTATTAGGTCGTTTTTTTAAACGTTTATTAAAAAATTAAGGAACGCTAATGTATGAAGTACTTTGTAGTATGAATTTGGGTTTTATAATCTAAATCAATGCTAGGACAAATACCGTATGTAGATTTCCTTTTATTAGGCCAAATTTGTTCAGTCAATTTCTGTCCTAAAAAAATACTCGAGGGTACCGTATTTGAACTTGGCAAGCGTTAATTATAATAAGGTCAGCTTTTGTTTCCTCATGCAGCGCAGTGCTGGTGCCGCTGCGCTGAGTGACTGCTACCACTGGTCTCCTGGTCGTCTCCTGAGGAAAAGCTATTGACCATAAGCTTGGGCACTTCCTCCAGCAACTTGGAACTCGGCGCTGATGTCTAATTTTAGAACAAACATAGCAAACATGGTCTATGTAGTGTGGATTACAACCGGTAGTTTATTGTTTTAGCGTAGGACAAATATAGCAAACATGCTCTTTAACGATATGTATTATTGTGCCTTTCACCTTTCTTGGCGGTGGGATAGCTAATTCGAGCTTTTATTACCAAATAGCCTCTAATAGAGCTCAAGTTGACCTTTAATTAGAATAAGCTGACCGCTGTCGGGTGTCATGCGTAAACAAGCGTATCG
>JAASFY010000094.1:0-44192 GCA_023334035.1 Globisporangium okanoganense | reverse complement strand
TAATTGAGCACAATAAACGTCAAATCGTTTATAAATGCGTTTTCTATTCGCTTTGAAAGTTTAATGGTCTGAACAGCTTTTGCCGCTTCAAAATTCAAATTTTCATGGGTGACCCTATTCCTATTTCCGGCACTGTATACCGAAAATAAACCATTGCTGCCCCCAAATCAAGTGTTTTGGGTGCAAATAAGAATTATGATCCGGGATAAACCCAAAACTTACATCAGCGAGATGTCATCGATTCGTTTCTAACAAATTGACTTCAAATACTATTGTTAAATTAGAAAAATCGCCAGCAATTTTGGGTTGTAATGTTTCCAATGGGAACACGAATCGTTATATGTTTCCAAAAAGCATAGTGAAAACATTCTAGCGAAGCAATTTATTTATTATATGCGAGTTTACAAACCACGTTCATCCATTGTGCTTTTTGCCAGTTAGCGAGTGCAAAGGCAAAAGCGGAGAGCTTTTGCTCGCTTTTGCAGACAGGAGGCAGGATGACGGCGCGCGGCGGGACGTGTGGTACGCCCTCAAGGTCGTCAACTTGCAAAGAGGGTCGTCATTATATAAATATGCGCGAAGCGAGCCAAAAATAGTGACACAAACTCTAATTATCTAACAAATAGTGACACAAACTCTAAATATGCCAGACAATGGGATTTCGAGTCCTATAAATGATGTTTTAATGGGTTTATGTAATCCTAATTTTGAATTGTTTTTAAATTTGAAAGAGGTGAATGGGCAATTGCGCATAACGAAAAAGTGAAGTGTGCCTGACCAACAACAAGAGACAGCGGCGGCTGCGGAGGGCGCTGCAAGACCAGCTGGGGGCAGCCACCCTCACACTCTTTCAACATCCGCCAGCAGCTCCACGCCGCACAACCGCAACGGACACGTGTGAAGTATCTAAATCTGAAGATGCTGTTGTTTGGTTGTTCGTTTGCCTGTGTGATGATTGCGCTTGGCGTTCTCAAGATCACCCCCATCCATCCAAGTGCAGCACATGAATCAAGCGGCGCCAAGCACCGCACTTCGTCCAACTCAAGCTTTTCGATCCGCAGTCAGTGGATTCATTGCGTTGCGACTCTCTCTCGTCAGTCGCGCCAACACGTGCTCGTGGTCACCAGCTGGTGCTCGTGCGGAGGGTGTGCGTCTTGTTGCTCATACGTTTAGCAGGCACAGACTGCTACTGCGGATTAAAACTCTCCCATCAAGGCGACGAGACTAACAGGCTGTGGCCGTGTTGGACGCTGGCCGCAATGGTCACTCGGACACGCACAATATATTTTGCGTCGTGTGTGGCACTCCATCCATCCGCTCGCAAACGAATCCCCACTCAAGCCCCAAGTCCCAAGCCAAACCTTCCCCAGAATGTGGTCGCCGTCCACCATCGGCCTCGTGCAGGTGCTCCTGGCACTCGGAGCCCTGGCCGTTCAGGCGCAGACGCTCGTCAAGTGGGACGACGGCACGGGCCTTCACGTGTACTACCGCACGGGCTGGACGACGCCCAACATCCACTACGCGACCGCCAGCGGCACGAGCGCCATGTGGACCGTGACTCCCGGGGTCCAGATGACGCAGAGCACGGACCTGGTCCAGTTCGCCAAGGAGGACGGCTGGTTCCGCTTCGACCTGCCGGCGCCCGCGACCTTCCTCCAGTTCGCGTTCAACGACAACAAGGGTGTTTGGGACAGCAACGGCGGCGCCAACTACAACGTCCAGTCGGCCGGGACGTACGCACTTACGAGCACTGTGAGCACGCCTCCAAGTGGCTCGTGTGCAAACTTTGACGGCCCGGACTACTGCACGGCCGCCTCGCAAACGACCTATGCGGCCGCGGACGACGCGCGCATCTGGCAGTCGCCGCCGCGCAACACCACGGGCTGGACGCAGGCGGCTCAGGACTACCGCTCGCTCACGGGGTACGCCAACGTGATGTACGCCCAGGGCCGCACGTCCGCAACGGTAAGCGTGCGCACAAACCTCCGCGCGGCCAATGGGGCGAGCTGTTCGTATACGTTCAACGGCGTCTCGTCGCCCTCCGCGACACTCAAGGTGGACACTTCGCTGACAAAGGACCTGGTCATCAAGGTCGCGTGTTCGTCGTCCAGTGAGACGTGGACGCTCGAGTTGGACGCTGTCAACTTTGTGTGGCAGAACAACGCCGTGAGTCAGCCTGCAGCCATGGCTGGCGGCCAGAAAGGCGCGATCGTCGACCTCTTTGGCTGGCCGTACGCTGACATTGAGGCCGAGTGCAAGGACTTTTTAGGCAAGGCCGGCTACATGGGCGTGAAGATCAGTCCGCCGCAGGAGGCCGTGCTCTCGGACAAGTGGCCGGAGTACGGCGAGCGCAACCCGTGGTACTTTGTCTACCAGCCTGTGAGCTACAAGCTGCACTCGCGAATGGGAACGCGCGCCCAACTGCGGTCCATGATCCAGACGTGTCGGGCCAACGGCGTCCGCCTCTACGCCGACGCGGTCGTGAACCACATGACTGGCTCGGGCAATGACGTGAGCGCAAACCACCGGAAGGTCAGTGGGACGACGTGCAAGAAGTGGGGCGCGCTCTCGAGCGCCAAGGGCTCGCCGTACTTTACACACAAGTCGCAGTACGAACTTAACAAGTTTACAGGCACGCGGCCGACGCTCGAGTTTCCGGCCGTGCCCTTCGCGCCGACCGACTTCCACTGCGAGCGCAGCATCGACTCGTACACGGACGCGTTCCAGGTCCAGAACGGCTGGCTCTCGGGCCTGAGCGACCTTAACACAGCCAAGCCGTATGTGCGCGAGCGCATCGCACAGTACTTTGTGGACCTGCTGGGCATCGGCTTCAGCGGCTTCCGCATCGACGCGTTCAAGCACGTTGGGCCCACGGACGCGGCCGCGATCCTGGGCCAACTCAACACGGCCACGGGCGGCAGTCTCCCGTCCGACTTTCTCATGTGGGGCGAGGTGCTGGTCGGCCCAGCGGACGCCGACATGCTGGCCTGCAATGCGGACTCGGGCTACAATTTCTACAAAGGGTTGGATGCTAAGTACACAGCCGCGGGGATCTCGACGACCGATATCGCCAAGCTCAAGATCTGGTCGTCCGACTACCCGAAGAGCATGCCCGTTTGTGGCTCGTGGATCCTCCCGCCGTCGCGGTTCGTGGTGCAGAACGACGACCACGACCAGCAGAGCCCCGACTCGAGCACGCGCGACATGGGCGACAAGGGCTCGGTGCTCATCAAGGACAAGGACGTGGTCAAGCACCGCGGCTTTGAGACGCAGCTCTTCAGCCGCACGGACGCCGACTGGCACGTCAAGGTCGTGCTAAGTTCGTACACGTACTTTGCGAACGGCGCCGCGGGTTTCCCCGACGGCCTCTCGGACTGCAAGAACGGCTTTGACACGTCCGGCGGCCAGACTTGTGACCGGAGCGTCTCCTACGAGAAGGCCTTCCGCGCCGGGTCCTGCGGCTACACGGTCGAGGGCTTTGCTGGTGGCAAGTACACGCGCGTGCACCGAGACCTGGCGATCGTCAACGCCATGCGCAAGTGGGTCGGCCTCAGCACCGTTACGAATGCCCAGGTCGGCATCACGGGAACCTGCTAAGGAATGATTTATTATGATACAGTCGCCAGTCGCTATATACCTTTATAAAGTGGTGTTTTCACATCGTTCATTACCATTCCATCTGATCTGCTTGTAGTCAATCGATTGCCACACTGGCCGTGCTCTCATGCACGCACGGGGTCCTTCGTGTTGTGTTCGTGAGCTATTGACACCAGCAGGCCGGATGCACGGCAGGATTCTCATAATAGACAACTTCAACTTGCGAAGAGCTACGTACGAGCAATGGGCGTCAGACGGAGCGCATTCCGCACTCAGAGACAGAGAGAGCGCGAGTGAACTGACCATGTAACAGAGATACATGATGCCCCTTTCCTTCCATTGCGACGCCCAATTTGCCATATTAAGCAAGCGCATGTCCGTGGCACACAAGCACACGTTGCTGTTGTCATTTTGCGAACCCATGTGGTAGCAATAAATCCAGTGAACGTTGAGGGGACTAGTATTCAGAGGATAAAACTCTGATTTATTCTCTAGTTGGGACGATTTGTCACATCGATAATTCGTCTTTGATATCAGAAAGGTCAGTTTTAGTGTCACATGAAGTGGTTTTACGCTTTGAACTGGCGATATTTTTCAACTTTGACTTGGATTTTCTAAGGCTGTGAGCTAATCCGAGCGCTAGAAACATTATACAGTGTTCGCAGAGCCTTAATTGACCGGCCTGAGCAGGAACATACGAAATCAAAGCCAATAGAGAACGCCTGCATTTCCATTGCCTTTTCGCTTCAGCTGCCCTCCAGCCAAATTTGGCGAGCAGCGCAATTTTAGCGAACCTGCACATTTTGCTCAAGTTGAAGTTGCCTTCTTTCCCTCTCATTGGATAAAAATAGCAACTTCAACTTGAAGCGATTGGCTGAAAAGGCGCTCTAGCGCTTGTGATTGGGTGGCTGGAAGCAGAACCAGAAGAGAGAAAGAAATAGCCACCAGTGATTGTTCGTTCCATCGAGGCAGAGGCCAGTTGAAGTGCCGCAAAGAACGCTCAACTGGGTTTGAGCTTTGGCCGCACGCACGCAGGCCCAGACGAGAAGAACAAGAGCCACAGACAAGAACACCTTGTGAGAGTGCGGTTGTGTGTGGATATTATTAATAATACCAGACAGATCCCTGTTGCAGAGTGCGGTTGACGTCGACGTGGTCAGCTCGAAAGTGGTGCGTCTATGTCTGTCTTGTGCGCTTCTTGTTGAAGTGAATGTGTGAGGGGAATAGGCCTCCATTAGGGGATGTTTAGGGCGTTTGTTCTTGTGCTGTTTATACGGGGCTCGTATCATAATATGCTCACTCGCTGGCTGCTGGTTACTCTTGTTCTTATGTGTATGTGTATGTGTGTGTGAACATGTAGCAGGGCCTTCCTATTGTATTGGCTCAAGACTCGCTCGCCATTTCTAGGAGCTCCACACAGGACAAGCCAATTCAAGCCACAGGTGGGTTTGGGGGTGTGACAGGTGGCAAAAGCTTTTTTTGGCTCTTTTCTGCATTAGGAAAAAAGTCAAAGAGCTCGCTGTTTGTATCGGGTGGTGAAGAGCTCAGGTGAGCAGATGGGCTGACCCTCCTTCTCTCTCTATCGTCTGTTGTGGTTGTGCGCAGCAGCTGGTTCCCCGCTCTCGTTTGGTTGGTGTCGTCGAGCCACTGGCCCACCAACCGGCCTTCGCTGTCTGGTCTGCTCGTTTTCGTACTTGAAGCGAGTCGCGAGTCGCGGAATCCCCAGGAGCCACCAACTTCAAACAGTAGTGCGCCGCTCGAGTCTCAACAGCAGCGCCCGCCCGCCCGCTTCAACCGACGAACGATCACAACAACAACGCACAGCGTACAGTACTCTGTTTGAAGCGCTCGCCCCTGCCTGTCTGTGGTAGTAAGCGACTACAACAGCAGCCCATTCATCTTCAAGCACAGCCATTGAAGTTCGACTTGTACGCTCAACAGGAACGCGCGATAGCCAGCAACAACAAGGCGATGCTGTCGATGGTCAACAGCGAGCACCGCGGCGCCGCGAGCGAACAGTTCCCGCAGCTCGCGCGCGCGGCCGCCATGGCGCACCACGCCGAGCAGGAGAACACCTACGAGGTCGAGCAGAAGAGTATCCCAGTGCCCGTGCTCGTTAAGCACGAGGAGTACGCGTCTGCCGAGGCGAAGGCGTACGGCCACCATGGCCACCACGAGGAGAGCGATAATACCAGTGCGCGCGCGCCCCGCGGCGTGCTCGCGGTCATGCTCAACGCGTCGGTCAACTCGTCTAATGTAACAGCAGCCCCCTCGTCGAGTAACAGCGCTGCTACTGGTACTGGCACCGAGTCCGATACGTCTGCGAAAGGCGGCCGGAAAGAGAAGCGCTCGACCAAGTCTAAGTGTCCGCCAGGCCTGCGCAGCGGCAAGTGGACCCCCGAGGAAGAGGCGTTCACGAACATGCTGATCCACTACTTTAAGCGCGGGCTGCTGCACGTCGAGGACGGCACGTCGCTGCGCTGGTACCTGGCGAAGCGCCTGAACTGCGAGGCCATGCGCGTGACGAAGAAGCTCAAGGGCAACAGCTCAATCGGGAAGCAGATCTTCCGCGCGCTCGAGAACACGGACGAGAGCCAGCTAGCAATCACGCACGCCGCCGAGGAGCTCGCGGTCGTCGAGAGACATTTCTTCGAGTCGCTGGCGTCCGCGGCCCATTCTAACAGTGGTTCGGCTTTGAACTCGAGCGGATTAATAGGATCCCAGTCAGCAGCGGCGCGAGCGAAGCGGTCGTCGCCGCACAAGTCGCAGACGCAGCCCAAGCCGCCGCACCTCGAGGCCAAAAAGCTCGTGGTGACCAAGGCCAAGGCCGACAGCGAGGACGCCAAGCTGCTGCTGCACTTCTTCGTCGAGGCGGTCTCGGAGAGCGCGCCCATGGAGAAGAAGCGGCTCTTCAGCGACGTCGAGTCGTCTCAGAACAGCAGTGGGAACAACAGCGGGAGCTCGTCATCCTCGTCGGACGCACGTACCAACGAGGACGAAGAGGACGATCCCGAGGGCGCGTCATCGTCGTCCCCGCCGCCGTCCAAGCGGCACTCTGTCAAGATCGAGAACCTCATGTAACACCAATTTCCTCCCATAGATAGAGAGGAGAGATCTGCAGCCAGCCATTTTGTCCACGAGCCCCTAGAGACGAAGCCCAAGACGCCGACCAAGATCCGCCAAGTGTCCCCGAGCCAAGTCGTAATTATTTTTCCTGCCCATATTTCCTGCCGACTGCGCGTCCACCACAAGTGGACAGACAGCATTTTGTACAACAAGTAAATATACTTCTGTGAATATATATTTATATTTTTTTGGTTTGCTTCTTGTGCTCTGTGTTGAAGTGCTGGATGAATTAATTATTTAATATTTAAACACGAGGAGGCTGCATGGTACGCGTCGAGACCCACGTGAGCAGCCACTTAAGGTCCGTGAGCGCGTACTTGAGCGCCTTCGTCCACTCGGTCTGCTTGTTGCGCAGGAAGAGCACCGAGTGGCCGTTGATCGCGTGCTTGGAGATCTTGTACGGGAGGCGGATGGTCGGGTCCGAGGCCTCGACGAACGCGATGAGCTGCCGCAGACACGTGATCCACGCCCCAAGACCGAGATTGAAATGCGACTCGGCAAAATTGTCCTGATCCGAGCCATGCCTGTGACACCAAAATAATATTAGCCATAATTATATGATCGTATCGACAAAAGTTCGAGCACGTACAGTGAATATTCCATGCGCAGGTTGGTGAAGCGCACGATCTTCGAGAAGCTCCCAAGAGGAATAATCTTAAAGCTATGACGTAAAAGAGAAATAAAATCACAAAATTAAAAACAATGAGCCACAAACCAATTTCAAGTATTCTGAAAAACCAAATTCCCACGTACTCTGAAAAATCGATTCCAACCACGCCTGCGAGCGTCTGGAGCAGCAGTGCCGCTTCCCCCAAGCCAGCGTTGATCTCATTCCACTCGACAGGCACGGAGGCTAACTGGCCGACGCGGAAATTGTTGATCGTCGCGAACGGACCGCTGTGGCCGATGTAAAACATGTCGTTGAGGATATTGAGCTGCTGGATACTCATATTTTTCACTTCGATGCTCGTGATCTGAGCGCGCGCCACGTCGCGGAGGTCAGCAAACGTCTCTTCGTAGAAATGGAGTTCGTTCAGCTCCCGCCACATCATCACTTCCTCCTGCTCGAGCGCCAATTCGTCCTCTCGCAGCGCACTCTGCCGCTCGTGAAGCTCTGCGCGCTCCTTGTCCATCAGCGCCAGGTTCTCCTCTAGTGCAGCCAGCTCGTCTTCGTACTGTACCAACCGAGCAATCAAAATTAATTATCAAACATAATTCAAGACGCATGGGATAAGCACAATCTGACGTACGTATTGAATGCGCTCATTGATCTGGTCGACCTCTTCGTTCCGCACAGACGACCCTGTCGAGTGCAGGTAACCAGTGAAGCTTCGCTTGTCGTACCGTGCTCGTTCTGCTTGTCTGTAGAATATCACAACTATTAAATATTAAAAACGCTCATGAAACATAGCCACATGAACGTAAACGCACCTGTCAACCAGCTGAATCATGCTGTCGACGCACTCTTTACACGCTGGTGTGGTCACGGGCATGCCTGCGCTGCACAATTATATAAAAAAGAGGTCAGCTAAAATATTGATAATGCTCACAAAAAAACGCATAATGAACTGGGAATTAATTTTGCAGCGTACCAGTGCGCGTGGTGGGTCGTAATGAGCTGCACCTGGTGGCTCAGATCTGCATGCGCGACGACGCCCGCATTGATGCTCTCACCCAGCGACGACGGCTTGTCGCGATACGCGTTCGCGCTCACATTCGCACTGTTGTTATTGCGTCTGCCACCAGGTGCTGGTGTGCTGGTGTCGCTGCTCTTCCTGCTGGGCGACTGGCGCTGCTGGTCCGCGTCAAAGTACTGCTCCTGCACGCGCTGGTCCGACATGACGGGGCCGTTCTGGCTGCCGCTGGCGTAGTAGTCGTAGCCGCCACCTGTGATGCTTGAAGACGCATCACCGAAGGCGTCGCCCATGAAGCCCATGGCGCTCTCGTCCAGCAACAGCATGCTCGACGCCTGCTGCATCGCGCGCGGCGAGATGGACGTCGGCAGCAGCACGTAGCTCTCGCCCAGGATCGGCCCTGTCTCCACATGAAACACAAGGTAAACAGCACATGTGCACATCAGTGGGAAGCGACGCGTCTCTTCTTCAAGATCAGGTGACTCGCACCCGCAGATGGGGGCGCCTCGGCGTCTAGCGAGCGCTGGCACTGGCGACACTTTGGCATCTTCGCTTGCCTTTCTTCTTCGATTTGTGCGCTTTCTCACTTGTTTATCAGGTTTTGTAACGCAAACCCTCTTCAAACCGATCACAATGAAATATCATCTAGCAAAGGGTTTCATAGCAACAGCCAAAAATATATGTTATATGTTACAAACATGTTAATTACAATGTATTTTATATGTTATAAACAAGCTAACTAAAGGTATGTTACATGCTACGAACATGTTAACTAACATGGCTACACTCGCTTCTGCTGCAGCCGCGCATGGCTACACTCTGTGCGCTCGTGGTCCACTCGGTCTCTCTCGCGCAGCTCGGTGCCGCAGCCCAATGAGCAGACGACAAAGCGCATTTCGCACACGCGCTCGTGCTTCTTAAGCGTGTTGGCCACGAAGACCTGGCGGCAGCCGAGCGGGCACCAAATGGGCCTGAACGCGCACTCGGCGCTCTCATGGCGCTCTTTTTCGTGCGCGAGCAGCATTTTCACAAAGCACCTGTGCTTGCACTGCACCTGGCGCATCTTGCACGCGTCAGTGCGGTGTGTGGGTAGCTGGCCAAAGGGGATGTTGCTCTGGCCGCACAGCCCACAGAGCGAGATGCGCTGTACGCACAAGGAGCTGTGGTGGGCCACACGGTCGTCCTCCAGGAGCTGCTGACCGCACAACTCGCATGTTATCGCCCTCTTGCGGCACTCGGAGCGCACATGCGTGTCCAGAATGTGCAGCGGCACCTTGCGGCCGCAGCCCAGTGTGCAGAGCGCGAGGCGACGAGCGCAGAGCTCCGCGACATGCTGCTCGAGCTCGGTGAATACTACGTTGCGCTGTCCGCACTTGTTTGGGCACGCGAGCTGTCGCACGAGGCACTCGTTCTCCTCGTGGTACTGCTGGGCATTCGCGATCACCGTCTCGTCACAGCCCCACTTGCACTGTACTCTCCGAAGCGAGCACTGGTAGCTTTCGTGGTGGCCACGCTGCTTGAAGAGCAGGTTGTTGGCACTGCAGCCGTTGCGACAGCGCACTCTGCGGTTCGGACACTCGCTGTTCTGATGGCTCTTGAGGTCCATGAAGCGCAGCTTTGCATTGTTGTTCTCACTATCACCATCGTCACAGGCAAAAGGACACGAGACCAGACGCATGGGACAGCGCTTCTGCGCGTGCACGACGTGCTTCTGGTGCGTCATATGCTCCCCACAGCTGCAGTGGACGATGCGGAAGTCGCATTCGTCGCTGTTGTGGGCCTTGAGCTGCTCGTATGGGAATGATTTGTCACACTTTGGTTGTTCGCACGTGATGATACGCAGTCGGCACTCGCGTTGCAAGTGATGAGTCAGGTTCTCGGCCCAAATGTCCACCGTGTCGCACTCCAGTGGACACTTTACAAGTCGTTTCGGACACGTATACGTTTCATGATGGCTCCGAGGACGTGTTTTCTTGAGAACGACACTCTTGTGGACACTATTGTCCTCCACGTTCGCCATGAACCCACAGCCAAATCTGCACACTCCGTACAGCGCCGAGCCACTCACGTAGAACCTGCCGCGGTTGCCCGCCATCGCAGCGCCCAGCAGGTGCATCGCGTCCACGAATCCGTGGTCCCTGGCGTGGTCAAACGCTGTTCGACCGCTCTTGTCGCGCGCAAAGACGTCCACCTCGGGCTGTTCAACCAGGAAGCGCACAAAGTCCGTCCTCCCATTCGCCGCCGCGGTCATGAGTGCTGTCCTTCCGTGGTGGACACGCGCCACCTGGTTCACATTTGCACCATGATCGATCAGTATCTGCGCACACAGAAGCGTCCCATGGAACGCCGCAGTGCTGAGCGCAGTGTGGCCCGTCGAGCTCTCAAAGTTCACGAACGGGTGGTTCGTGGGCCGGTCCAAGAGAAATTCGACCGCCAGCACGTCGCGCTTGTCACGGTTCTCCACGTAGAGCTCCTGAATGCAAGCCGCCATGAGCGCCGAGCGGCCATCGCGACTCGTCTCGTAGTCTGCATACGCGCCCTGGTCCAGCAGTTCCGCCACCTCATGGAAATCACGGGTGATGATCGCTTTTTCCAGCAAAGCATGTAGAATTTTGAGCTCGGAAGCCTTTCTGAGGACGTTCTTGCGCGCCGCAATCTCCTTCTGGCGCTGCTGGAGCGCGGTGTCGAGTTTGAACAGCGCAGTGGACACGAACGCGTGCGTCTCGCTGTAGTGCGTGGCGTTCGGATCCCAGCCTTTGCCAGGTTTGTACGTATCACAGTCAAACTTGTCGATAGCGAGCTCGAGTGTTTCTATCAACGTCATGGGATGTCGTGAGCCAGTCGAGTGTGAATCTGCACCATTGTCGATCAGTGGCGTGAGCATCCAGCCGCCCGAGAGCTTCGTAACCGGTGCTGCTGAACCATGGTGCGTATCATCAGAGGGCCTTTCCATATCAATCGCGCCGGGAAAGATCCTGAGCGGCAGCACGTGGGTCTTTTGCCAAAGCTTTGCGTCATTCGTGAGCAGTATCTCCGCGATCTGCGGGAACCCGTTGATCACTGCTTCGTGAAGAGCCACGCGATGGGTCTGTCTATAGAACGCGATCTTCCTCCTGTAGTGGCTCAGCAGGAACGTGAACGTGACATTGCGCACAAGCGCGTCGATGGCCTCGTCCGAGCGCGTCTTGACCACCAGACTCTGATTCTTCTCACTGCTACGCTTGGTTCTCCTCTTCTGGAGGAAATCCCGGACGATGAGCTGTACAAATGACGCACAGAGGTGTTGTTCTTCTTCAGCATAACCCGCAAATGCACCATGAGTCAGCAGCACGTGCACCATGGCTTCATTACCCACCGCTGCTGCAAACGAGAGCGGCGTGTGGCCATTGAGCGCCGAGAAATTCAGGATCTTGTACGTTTTCAGGCGCTGCTGAGCCGCGAAGCGCTCTTTCTCCTGGGCTTCAGCCTTGAGTTTCGCCTCGTGGACCTCTTCCTGGCGTGCAGGCAGCGAGCGCGTGGCCACCTGCATGTCGAACTGGGCCTGTTGCAAGGTTTCCTTGGTGCTGTGTAGTGAGATTGCGAGTCGGCGCTTGCGTTCACCGAGCGTCTGCCGCTCCGCACAGGACTTGTACTCCATCTCGACGCATTTCACCCAGGCAGCAAGCAGTGTCACAAGGTTCCCATGGAGCTCCTCGACCCGTGGGAGTTTAGTGAGCACCTTACGCTCCACCAACGAGTTGGGTGTGTCTTCTGCGACAGTGTTGAGCCCTTCAAAGGCAAGAGTGGACGCCGCGAAGGCCGACGTACGGATGCATTCACGCCGCACCTTCGCCATCACGTCCGGTGTGACTTGCTGCTTGCGGTACCCACGGAGCCGCTGCAGCAAGGTGCGATCCATAAGCAGCGCCTGTGCGGCCTTCCACCACTCCATGTCCGTGTACTCGGCCGCATTTCTACGACCACGGGGCAGCACACCGCTGATCATGCAGATAGCCTTCATGACCACGAGGTACTCGGCCGAGGGCACGTGGACGTTGAGTAGCTTGGCGATATCCTGGGCCGTGATCTCTCTTGTGAGCTGCTGCATGTCGCCCTCGAGAGCGTTAGAGTCGGCCAGCGACGCGTCGTGGTGGACATCCACGCGCTGGATATGGCTACCGCAGTCGAGCACCTGCTCTGATAAGTGGGTCACACGGACGCTCTTGGCCTCGGCGTCCGCGACGCTCTCGTTGAACACGCGGATAGCCTCGCTGTGTTCGATCTGGGTCTGTTGGATCAGGGTTTCTTGATTGGCGAGCGCCAAACGGAGGAACTCAAGCTGGTCTCCTGGATGGGAGCTGGCTAATCGACTGCTGAACTTGAGGAACTGAGCCATGAAGTCGTAGTTGGACGTCGTGATGGCCACGAAGAGCTCCCGTTGGTCGCGCTCCATGGCCTCACGCTCTTCTAGGAGCCTCAGGATCTCAATCCACTTGGGATCCTCGGTCTCTTGTTCCCCAAAGGCACTAGTGGCCACCAGTGACCGCACCATGGCCATCAGATGGCGGCCCTGACGGTTCGTGTGCGACACATTGGCTCGGTGTTCAATGAGCAGCGTTACGAGCTCCACGTGCTGCGCCAGACAGGCCTCGGCCAGCGGTGTGCGGCCTCGGGAGGTCTCGAGGTTGACGTCCGCACCAAAGCGCAGCAAGAGCTTGACAATCTCGACATTCCCAAGACTTACGGTCATGGCCAGCGGCGCAAAGCCGTTGGCAAACTCATCATGCAAGGCGCTGGCCGCATGGGTATTCTGTAGAAAGTACGTCACGAGGTCTTCGTCGTGGCTTTTGATCGCCCAGAGCAGCGCACTTTCATTGTGAGCTGCACAGCGAACGAGTCTTTGGTTGGCAAACCAGAGCCTAATGGGCCGCCCACAGGCCTTGGAGCCCATCCCACAGGGGAAAATGCGTTGCCGACAGCGCCGCCAGTGGTTGGCAAACTGATAGGCGAAGAGCCGCTCCTGGCAGCCGCTGGGGCACTCGATCACGCGCATCTCGCACTGGAGCTCCAGGTGAGATTCCAGCTTACAGCAGGGCATCTGGACGCCGCACTTGTTGGTACAGAACACCAGGCGCTTGGCACACGCGCCCTCTTCGTGGGCTTCAACGTCAAGCTCGCGGACCTCCAGGCCACAGCCTCTTCGACAGCGTACGAATCGTTGGGAGCACAGCAGCGCCTTGTGCTCCTGGAGCTTGGCGAATACAGTACGCTGGTCGCACGCGGCGCAGGTCACGACCCGCTGAGGGCAGTTGAACAGCAAATGGTGGCCCACTTCGTTGCATTTGAGCGTCTCGCCACACTGGGCGTCGCAGAAGCCGTAGTCTCGTAGTGGACACTCGCTAGTCGCGTGGGTCTGCTGTTCACAAAACCACACGGCCTTCTCGCAATTGGTGCAGGTCACGAGCCGCTTGGGACACTGTGAGGCCTCGTGGAGAGCGACGTCGGCCCTTGAGACCTTGTCGGAGCAGCCCAGACGACAGCGACGTGGGATCTGCTCACAGACCTTGAGCAAATGGCTCTTGAGCGCCTGGTAGCGTACTTGACTGTGGCAGTGCTCGCAAAACACGGAGCGAAAGTCACAGTACTGCTCTTCGTGCTCGCCTAGAGACAAGTAGGGCATCACAGCTCCACAGTCAAGTCTGCAGCTCGCATTGCGCATGTTGCAGCGCTTGGTGATGTGGGAAGAGATGCCCTGAGACGGGAGCCGTTGACCACAGTCAAGAGGGCACGGTACGAGGCGGAGCAGACACTCATTGAGCGTATGGAATGCGAGCTGATTGGCTGGGATCAGATTGCACTGGATGGTTGTCATGGGGTTCTTGATACTGTCGTCGCTTGGGTTGGCTGAAGGCTGTTGGACCAAGAGAACCTCGAACTCTCGCATCGCCAGTGAAATCCACTGCGAGTGGCCGTCTGAGAACTCAACCAGATGCTTGCCATCGGCCTCTGAGAACGTCAGCACGCGACAGAGGGCAGCGTGACGTTCTTTATCACCAGTAACGCGTCTGAGATCGTTCTCCAGCTGCTGGTGGAGCTCGCCGAGCCAGTTTGTGAGGAATTTAACCGTTGCGGTCCTTGTAAACAGCCCCCACTCGTCCGGAAGAGCTTTGCCAACACTGTTATCGCCATCAGACGATATGTTCACTTGTGCCAGCGTGTCGAAGAAGCACTTGGACGTGAACACACGCTGCCGCAGAGCTCGAAGATTCGACCTCCGGCCCTCACACTCACTCAGCGCCACGTCTGAGCTCATGAGCCTAGGCTCCTCTATGTCTGTGTCCTTATGCTCTTCGTTCTTGTGGTGATAGAAGTCCAAGATGCGGATCTTCTTGCCGCACAAGTCCAGAGGACAACGCGTGAGACGCCTGTTACAGTCACCGGCGTCCTCTAGTACGTGAACATCCAGCAAATGCGCTGGCAATAGCGTCCTCACATCTCCAGACTCTTCGTCTTTGCTAGCCTCACAGCCATTCGGACAGCGCTTGTGCTCCAGTGGACACTGCCACGCGTAGTGCTGAGAGAGGAAACACGCCAGGATCGAACCACTGAGTGCGCAGTCGTTCTTACACAGAGCTGGGCGGAATGGACACTCACGCTGCTCGTGGTGAAAGCGACTCTCGGGCGAGCCGCCGATCGCTTCGTCGCAGCCGTTGAGTGTCCACTGACAGGGGAACTTGCGCTTCTCGCACAGATACGTCACGTGGAACGTCATCTCCTCTGCGGCCACGAGCGCCCCACAGCCACCACCACTAGTTGGACCTTTCTTGAGTGTCTCCCCAAGAGGGACACATGGTATCAAACGCTTGGGACAAAGCTTGCGCTTGTGTTTGCCGCTCTCCTTTGCGGGGAAAGTCGCGGGACACTTGAGTGGACACTCGACCACTCGATGTGGACACTCGGTCGTTTCATGGTGGACAATTTCGTCAAACCGAATCGTCTTGTCACACGAAAGACGACACTCGAACATCCTCTTCCGGCAATGGAACGTCGCGTGGGCCTTAAGCTCCTTGCAGAGCACGCGCTCGTGGCAGCCGTGCTGCAGATTCACGCACGCAACACGACGCATCTCACAGTCGCTTCGGTCGTGCGCATCTTGCGTGTCAAAGACGATCGGCAGTGAGCACTGTTCGCAGTGAATGGTCCTCTTGAGACACTGGTGCTGTTCGTGCACGGACATCGTGTCTCGGGGACCAGTGAACGCACACCCTGGAGAGCTGCACTTGGTGCGCCGTGTGCGCTCCTCGTTCTTCTCCACGTACTGGAGGTGGTCCTGTGCGTCACGGACCGCACTCTGCAGCTGGGCAAGCACTATTGCAGCAGGTGGACAATCATTAGCTGCAGTAGTGTCCACATTCAAAGGACAGTTCAGCTCCTGGGCGTAGTCGAGCGCACTCTTGCCGTACTGGTCCTTGCAAAACACAAACGCGCTGAAGGCCTCGTGCCACTCGAGCTTGTTCTCGATCGTGGGTGCGACACCCTCAGCCGTGCGCTTCCACGCCGACTTGACGGTCTTGCGCCGGTTGAGTGCCGTAAGCTCGGTGTCAAAGGCGTCCTTGGCCTGGACTGGGTACGACAATTCGCGTAGTGCGAGCAGCAGGTGGTGCACGATCTTGCTCTGCGAATTGTTCACGGCGTGGATGAGCGCTGTCTTGCCCTCTTTGGTCTGTTGGTCCACGCGCACGGCCTTGAGTCGCAGCAGCAAGAGCACGACGGCCTCGTGGCCGCAGTAGCACGCCCACGTCAGCGCCGTGTGGCGTAGCCGCGTCTCAAGGTTCACCTGCGCGCCCAGCTCCACGAGTGTCTGGACTGCGGCCGAGTACCCGTTCGCCGCGGCCTTCGTGAGTGGCGTCCAACCCTGTCTTGTCTCGTGATTGATAAAGTACAAAGCGCTATGATCATGCTGCTGAAGCCTGATGCTCGGAACCACGACCTGGGCGGTCTTGAGGTCCGCGAGGCTCGTGGCAAACTCATTTAACGGGATTTTTGCCACCGAAGCTCTCAGGAAACCCACGAACCCGTGCTCTTCAAAGCTATGAAGCGATAGAAATCGCTCGACGCCCGTGACGCACTCGTCGTGCCGCTTGATTATCGCGAGACACTCGGTGATGCGCTGCTCGCGACTGGAGGACGCCGCGTTGTGCAGCGAGTTGGCCTGATGGTACGTGTCCAGCAGCTTGAGTGCGGCCGTATTGCCCGTGCACTTGGCCCAGTCAAAGGCGGTTTTGCCCAGCGCATCGCGTTGGAACACGTCCGGCTTTAGCTCCAGCACGACGCTCACGATCTCATTGTCGAACTGGTGGTCGGGTGAAGTGGGTTCGCCGTTCTCAAGGTCGTCTATAAGAGCAAACTGGTTGTTGCTGCTGGAGGATGAAGGTCGTCGTCGACCTG
Source organism: Globisporangium okanoganense (assembly GCA_023334035.1). NCBI lineage: Eukaryota > Oomycota > Peronosporomycetes > Pythiales > Pythiaceae > Globisporangium > Globisporangium okanoganense. Next base: position 27,408 of record JAASFY010000094.1, on the reverse strand, counting down.
GCGGCTCGTGGGGCTTCTTGAATTGTCTGAGGGTCTTCTTTGGTAGCGGAGCTATTGCTGAAGCCTCGGCGAAGGGCGCAGCCGCAGCGATTGCCTTCATTAGCGGCGTGTAGCCCTTGAGGTTGGCGCTGTCGATCGAGACGCCACTATAGGTGACATCGCATCAACAGGTTAGACTCAGACTGTAGGTTATATAGAGTGCTCTTATAGCTGCCACATTTGGACCTTCTCGTACCTGGCGATGAGCATGCACAGCGCTTCGGAGCTCTTCGAGGCCACGGCCGCCAGTATCGCGTTCTCGCCGTTCACGGTCTCGTGATCGGCCGCTACGTCCCCATTCGCGATCAGCCAGAGCACTTGCTGGAAGTCGCGTCGTCGGATCGCTTCTTCAAAGACGTGTAGTACTTTCGCATCGCGTGGCTTCGCTTGTAGTGGCAGTGTTGTGGGCGTGGTGGCCGTGCAATAATGGTCAACTGAGGTCGTGCTCTTATAAGAGACTTGGTACTTGCTCGTCGCTTTGCTCTTTTTCTTCTTGGCCTTGCTCTGCTGGGCTCCGTAAGCCAGTAGCGCTGTGATGGACGCCATTCTCTTATCTCTCTTATCGCGCATGTGAAGTCACGCGAGGGCTTTCAAAGCACGCGGTATGGCTCAGAAAGCCTGACGATGGCATTTACTTTCTCTTGGAGTCTCTCAACACTCAGCCACACGTCGTCAGCCCAGGTATTTATAGGGACGCCACGACTCGACTGCCACTCGCCATTATTATCGCAAGGGACCGCCACTTACGCCCTCAGACCGTTGCTGCTGCCCCCACTCTTCGCGCTCGCTGGACCCCTGCGAGGCGCTCATGGCCGCGCTTTCCTGCGCTCAAGCCCCACTCTTATAGCTGACGAATTATGAAGCGCAAGCCGAGGCACGTAGCGTCGCGCGCGATCGAGTTCCTCCCAAGGCGGTTCTTCTTCGTGGCGTTGCGTGAGACGCAAAAGCTCTCACTGCACGACGAGCGATCAGGTGATGACGTCGCTGAAGATGGAGGTGACGAAGTCAGTTTTCCGAGGTTTCCAGCGACGCCCGGGGTCCAGTACGTCTCGCTTGACAGCCAATTAGAGCTTGAGAGCGACTCCAGCGAGCTGCAGCGGACTGTGCGCTTCTGCGACTTCCTCACAGGCTTCCTCAATAGCTCTTCGAGTGACTCGCGCTCCAATAGAATACCAGGCAGTACGACCAGCAGGGAACACACGAGCTCAGCAGCAGACCAAGTCCACTACTTCTATCTGCGGCGGCGGAGTGAGGACGCTGAGATCCAATTGATCCACTTGATCTGCCGCTGGCGACTGCTGCACCTGCAGCTAAGTCCACAGGAGGCTGTCGCGCCCTTCGAGCATCTCGCGTTCCTGTTTTCATCAGTGACCAGCAGCCTTCGCGTCCAGTCGGCACCAGCAAATCCACGATCTTCATCCTCACATCCCAACCTGCTCGTGTCGGTATTGGGGCTAGCGAAAGGACTGGAGATGGAGCTCTTGGGCTCGAACTTGGACGACCTGAGGCTTCATGTAAACCAGCACAGTGACCTAGGCTCACTAGAGAATGGAGCAATGGAATGGATCACCAAGCGCCTGCTGATGTTCGCCGAGTCAGCGTCGCGGGACCCTGAGCCAGCTCTGGATACAGCGATTCCGACCACAGAAGTCGCACCACACGACCGAGACGCACAAGTTCAGGCTCAGGCTCACAAGAGACCTGTAGCCTCAGCGTTGGCGTCATTGCTCAAGCAGCAGCAGGTGGCGCTGGTTATCCAGCTCAGCAGACAGAGCTGCGACGAGATCCAATACACAGAATGTGGCTTGGAAGTGGTCGATCTGTCCTCACCACCACCGCCAGTAGAATCAGCAGAACAAGACGTTCATTCATCTTCTGTGGGCGATAGCATCCTCCTACGCCTTCTAGACGTTTGTGAGAGCACGCGTGGCCCTGTCGCAGTCCACTCGTCGGGTAGATCAGCTCTATACATTGGCTGCTACCTGATGAAGCACCTGGAGTTCACATCCCAGGAGGCGTTCGGATGGCTCCACTTGTGCTGCAATACGAGCCTCACGCCCGCTCACAGACTAGCTCTCGACCGCCTACAGCTGCGCATGTGGCGTGACGGCGACGCGTATCGACGGCTCGTGATACGCGAGGCGAACGCGACTGCGCTAGCAGCAGCAGCTGCTGTCCACCCAGTGTCCTCTTCAATGGACGAGTTGCTCAAGACGAGCGGCTCGCTGCAGATCAACATCGGCAACATTAGTCTCGGCCGCAACTCGCTCTTTGGCACGAAAGCAACCAGCACAGATGGACACTCTGGTCCGCGCACCACAAACTCGAGTCATGAGCTGCCCATGCTACCGACAGCTCCAGGTGACAGCGGCCACTATCAGTATCAGCCTCACCATTCGGAGCAGCCGTCCTCATCCGCAGCAAATGCAGTAGTGCCGCAGCATCTCAAGCGACGGCCGCTGACCCAGGGCAGTGGCGGCCGACACCCGCGACTCCAGAGCTACCACCGCAATGGCGAGAATGGCGGGATGGACTTTGCGCAGATGCACAAGTTCCTCCATCAGACGGGGAGCTCAGTGGTGGTGGTGACGACGCCGCGTAGCGGTGCTTCAACGAATGGGTCTTCACTGGTGTCCACCTCAAATGGGTCCTTACCATCTGTCCACCTGGGTGAGACAGGGAGACGCTCACCAGCAGCCGGACGAACGCCATCCGAGATCCAGCAGTAGCCAACCATAATAAACCCACACACACCAGCATCACTTAATGGACAGATGAATGCGAGCATGTTACTACAGGCATGGGCTCTGTCTTAATTTCTCTATAGACGCTCAAAATGCGCGAGTGGCGTACTCGTGTGACTCGCAATGCACTGGTTCGCGAGCGTCAGCACCTTGTTGTGGACCTGCTCGATGCTCTCAGTCGCGTCCAGCACGTGCCACTTAGGTGTCGTGCGCGTCATGATCTCCTGAAAGTTCGCGTACACCTTCTCCTGAAAGGCCGTGGTCTCGTAGCGCTCTTCACCAAAGTCTGCGCGCGTGGACGCCTTGAGCACGGGGATGTCGAGGAACACGACGGCGTCGGGCTTTGGAAGCCCGACCTCCGGCTGCCAGCACCACTCTAGCGTCATGCCGGGCTTGGCGGCCGAGAACGCCACGCCACTGAATGAGTACCGGTCCATGACGATGTGCACGCCGCTGGCCAGCAGCGCCTCGATCTTGGCCGCGGCCTCCCACCGGTTGGCCGAGAAGAGCAGGTGGATCGCGCGGTCGTCCATGCTCGTGCTCGTGGTCAGGTACGCGTGGATGGACTGGCCGATGGCCGTGCTGCGGTCCGGAAAGTGCAGCAGCTGCGCCGAGTGGCCCGCGGCGGAGAGCGCGTCACGAAGCAGCTTGGTCTGCGTCGTCTTGCCGCAGCGGTCGACGCCCTCGAAGAGCAGGAAGATGCCGCGCATGATGATCGTTGCTGACCTGGTGAGCCTTTTTACTTCGTGAGGTGTGGTTACGATCCTAGTTTGAAATTAAATTAGGAAAATAGGATAATTGGGCATACGGAGTCTAATTAGGCACCAGAACTTGGATTGACTTGATATTTGTAAGAAAAGTGAGTGTGTACTTGATCTAACTATACCCGATTCACTTTTAAATCATGTGGCACAGCCGAGTGAATCGGGTATAGTTAGATCAAGTACACACTCACTTTTCTTACAAATATCAAGTCAATCTAGCTGGTGTGGCCAACTTGAGTAGCCACTACTAGATGCTGCAATGGCAACACTTCTTTCAACACTCACTCATATCCAAGCAAGCACCTAAGCTCGTCCAACTCGCCACGTCCAAGTCATCCACCACATTCAGGCAGATTGCATAGGCCAGCACTTTGTCGCTTTTTTCGTTTCAGAGCTCTCCAAGAAGCGTCCAGCTCCGTTCCACTTCCTCTTCATGAACACATTATCTTCGCTCTCAGCAGTCAAGTCGCCACTCAGCACTGCACTGCGTCCATGTCTTTTCTCGCCAGTAAGATCTACCAATAGTCAGTCATACTCATGCTCTTCTGATGAGGATTGATAAATACTTCACGCTCCCATGTTCCATGTTAAAACGCCACTCACACCGCAGAAGACCATGGTACGTCGACCAACTCGCACTCGAGCCCTTTTCAATACTGATACAGGATTTCGCCACCATCATCCACTGAACCGTCCTGGATGACTGGCGTGGGCCGGTAGAACGTCTTGTTGGCCTCGTTCTTGAGCGCCGCGTTGTCCTTCAGCTGGCGGTTCAGCAGCTTCATCACGTGCGAGCATTCCTGTATATAGCGATCCATTCGTATGTGAGCTCTTATATGCATGCATACACATACAGACGCCACATAATACTATAAAGATACCTGAATATTTTCAATCGTGAATGCGAGCGACTCGTTGATGAGGTCCATTTTGTAGATCGCGCCGTCCAGGCGGTCGGTCGCGTTGCCAGCGAGCGAGTCGCGCAGGAAATCATTTGACTGCTCTGTGAGCACAGCATAGCACATACACAGTCAATATCACTACATTGGCATAAATACACACAGCCAGCATTGTCTATTGGCACGTACTGAGCGTGTCGAGCTTCTTCTCGAGCGACACGTCCGCCTTCTGATTTTGCTGCTGTGCTGACGACGCGTTTGAGCGGAAGACGAAGGATGTAGATGTGGGCACGTTGCTGGAGATGGACGCGGCGGTGGCGGTGGCGAGCGTCGCGCCCTTCTGCTTGGCCTCCGTGAGCTTCTTGCGCGCGAACTCGCGCAGCGCCGACGTCATGTCGGTCGCCATCGCAAAAGCGTTTTTCTTCTTTTGTCGTACTAAACCACAGCAAAACCAACTCCATTACCTAAAGCACCACAACAAAATCAACTCCATCGAAAAATCTACCGGCAATATCAAAAATTCCTGTTGAAATCCAAAGAGCTCATTTCTGGTTCAACCCCAACACGAAGACAAGAATGCAGATGCTGCGCTCCGTCGTACTCGCGGCCGCCGCTGCGCTCGTGGGGCTCGCGCGTGCTCAGCTACCGATCCCACAGCAGCCTCCTGGCTTCACGGTTGGTGGCGGAAGCGCCGATGCGGGCGTGCAGCTCGAGACCTACATCGATCTGGTGCGTTTCAAGCGAGGATCTTTGTTTTTGATGATGTTATAGACGCTATCTGACCATTTTTCTTGTTTGTAGATGTGCCCAGCGAGCAAGTCTGCGTATCCTGACCTGCGTAAGCTCGTAGATCACTACAAGCCGAGTGAACTGCGTGTCAAGTTCGTTCTCTTCCCACTGCCGTACCACCAGCATGCGTTCACGGCTGCCGAGTCGGCGTTCACGATCACGAGTGCGCTCGGCGACGAGCACTTCACGAAATGGCTCGAAGTCATGTACGACAACCAAGAAAGGTCAGTGTGCGTGCTTTTATATGGAGCCTGAGTGCGGCCAACCGACTGACTATATCTCGTTTAAAACCAACAGCTACTGGAACAAGAAGACGAAGGACCTCACAGCCGTCCAGGTGACTGAGAAACTCCACAAGCTCGCCAAGGAAACGTTCCCAGCACTCACCGACGCACAGTGGGAGAAGGGCATGACGGGCTACGGTGGCACGGACGCCGACAGCAACACGCGCGCGTCGTGGAAGTATACGTGCACGCGCACCGTGTCCGGCACGCCCATGTACACGCTCAACGGCGTGCCCTTCGAGAGCGCGGACTCGGAGTGGAGCTTCCACGACTGGTTCAAGGTCATCGACCCGCTCGTGCAGGCCAACAAGGAGAAAGAGCTGCTTGCCGTGGAGCGGGACTGAGTGTGAAAACTTACGATGGAGTCTGAGATGCGAATACCTAATGACATTGGAACGCTTTGATGTGTCTCTTTGGCTTGTGGACATTTGACCAGCCTTGGAGTCACCGACGATCTTCCAGTTTGAAGCAGGTTTCAAATTAGCCAATCAAATTGCGTTACGGATCCAAATCACTATTTTTCATTTTTTTCGACCAATCAAATCTTACTCGTCTCTGATTCCAGGATGATTCCCATCGAAGATCAATCAGTCTCAGAAAGCCAAGATCGCAAGCAAGCACCGCGAAGAAGAACGAGATGATGACGATGCTGCGCACCGCTGCGGTCGCTTCCTGCGCGCTGCTGCTGAGCGCCGTGTCTGCGCAGCTGCCGATTCCAGGCAAGCCCCCGGGTTTTACTGTCGGCCACGGCTTCGCGGACGCCAGCGTACAGCTCGAGACGTTCATCGACTTGGTAAGTGGCGCGAAGAGCTCTTTTACAAGTTCACATCACATGACGGCACGAATGACCCTGTCAACATGGGTGATTCATGCAGCTTTGTCCAGATAGCAAGTCGGCGTATCCTGGTCTCAAGAAACTCACCGAGTACTACGAGCCGGAGCAGTTCCGCGTCAAGTTCGTGCTCTTCCCACTCCCATACCACCAGCACGCCTTTGCTGCGGCCGAGGCGGCGTTCACGATCACTGCGGCGCTGGGCGACGACCAGTTCACACCATGGCTCGAGACCATGTACGCGAACCAGGACATGTACGTGCTGTTTTGTTTAAGTGGCTTTATGTTCCGCTGTAGGTATTGATTTCAATAACTGTTGCAGGTTCTATAACAAGCCAACGAAGGACTTGACGCCGCTCCAAGTGACCGACAAGCTCCGCGTGCTCGCGCAGAAAACGTACCCGACGCTGACGGACGCGCAGTGGGAGAAGGGCATGACTGGCTACGGCGGCACGGACGCGGACGACAAGACCCGCGCGGCCTGGAAGTACTCGTGCTCGCGCGGCAAAGCCGGCACGCCGTTGTACAACCTCAACGGCGTGCCGTTCGATGCGGATGCGACCTGGAGCTTCGACGACTGGTTCAAGGTCATCGATCCGCTCGTGAAGGCGAACGAGCCGAGTGTGAGCGAAGTGGCGATTCGCATGAGCGGCGTGCCAGTCGGCATCGCCACCCCAGATCGCAAGGTGATGCATTTCGCCAAACACAACACGCTCTCGGCGTCCAGCGTGTGCGCGGGCGTCACTGGTGGCGTCCGTCCGTGCGAGTTCATTCCGGGCCGTGCCATGTGCTGCCAGTCCCACGAGGCCTGCGTGCTGCGCAGTGGCTGCGTCGCTCTGCAGTAAGAGAGAGAGAACTATCGCGTGTTGAGAGATGAACATCCTCAAGGTGTGCGTGGTTGCGTGGTTGTCGTGAAACAGCGCTCTTGTTAGGCCGCTACCTTTTTAAATTGATACTACTTTTACTAACCGGCGCTCAATTGATGATCCTTATTCAAATATACCTGTATAAATAGATATTTGTATGATCGATATCCGGACGAAACGTCCACTGTTCAACCGAGTCACGGACTCTGACGTCCCGCATTTCCAGTGTCCGAACAGACAACTGCACGAACATGCAGCCTGCGACGATCCTGCAGCACGCGGCGCTGGGCGCGCTCGTATCTGGCGGAGGCATCGCTGCTCTCCAGAGCCTCTTGGCGCGCGAGCTGAAGGCGCCGAGCTCCTTCGCGCTCTCGCTTGGCAGCTTCGTCGGTACGGTAGCTCGTCGCTTTTGCCTGGAAAGCCAACGGGAGTTATACTGACGCACAGTGGCATGTGTATGCGATGATAACAGGTGTATTTCGCCTCCTGGAGGCAATCGGACGGGACCACGAGCAACAACAACAGCAGCCGGAGCTAAAGACATCAGACCCCAAGCGCGGCAACGTCAACTCGTCTCGTGCGGCGGCGATCGCTGCCGTCGTGGCGCTGCTGCTGCTCGACGGCAAGCGCAAGAACGTGGTGGTCGCGTACGCCGCGATCGAGGCACTACTGGCGCTCTCTCGTGAACACTCATCGTTTGCGGACATCAAGTACATTGGTGCGTACTTGTATAGCTATTTGTGAGCTCTGCGCTTCACATCCATTCTAATAAGCTGTGTGTATCCATTCATTCGCAGAGATCCTGGTTGGCTCGCCGGCGTACGCGCAGATCATTTACACGTGGGTCCTGCAGAGCGAGCTGCTGGAAAAGTCACAAGTCGCAGCGCTCGACGGGCTCTGCGTGCTGGACAAGGAGCCACTGCGCCGCATGCGCGAGGAGATCCCGAATGGCGCGCTCCTCTCGCGCTGCGACGTGTTCCATCGCGGCGAGACGTGCGCGGAGTTCCACCGCGGGTTCTTTTCCAAGAGCATGAAGTTTGCGGCTCGGTTGTACATCCCGATCTACTTCTTCTCGGTCGTGGCCACCAAGTACAAACAGTGGCTCTGGGGACCGCGGCCGGAGCTCTCGAAGCTCGCAGTCCAGTACCTGCGCACGTGTCTCTGCCTGACGCTCAACTACCAGATCCCGCTCTTCCTGTCATGCCACAGTCCGATCAAGAGCCATCGCGTCACCGTGGCGCTGGCGGGGGCGTTCTCATCGCTTGCGCTACTGGCCGAGCACGAACGTCGGCGGGCGAGTGTGCTCAAGGCCATCGCCGTGTACGCGCTGTGCAGCGTCGGCGCGCAGGCCGCAGCGTCCATGAGCTTGTCAAGGAGCGTGGTGGCGAAATTCCAGTTTGCACTTTTCTCTGCGTCGCTCGCGATGGTTTTCCAACGACCCGAGCGCCAGAGCCAGACGCTCATGAAGTATTTGTTCGGCTACGACGTTGCACCACAGCAAACGCGGGCTTCCAAGGGTGCAGATGAACAGCAAGACGAAGCAGATCTCCACGAGTCTCCAGTTGATACAGTAGTCACGTGAACTGGTGATAGCGGTGTGAAAGCGCGGTTGGCAAGTGTGAAGAGAATTGGCGAGAGAGGGCTGCTGTCGTTGTTGGTAGGAGCGAATGTTGAAGCCGCAGTTCTCAGTCCTGAAGCGAATTCAGATGAGCTCTCATTATTGATCGGGTCGTACGGCGGCTGGATATAAGATCGATGTTCAGTAGCTTTGCTGAGGATGCGAGCAACTTCAACAACGTCGAGATGTGCGCTCTCTATTGCGTGGCATGAGCTGACTCGTAGGCTGGTGGACGAGAGAGATTCGCTCCTTTAAGAATGTTGGGATGAGAACTTGGGACCTGTGCCCTTGATGAGCTGAGCTCCATGCTCGCTCGCCTGTGTCACAAGGCAGACGCTTGCTTGCTGGTGTACGACGCTTTCTGCTTGTGTGTGACACGCTCCACTATCAAAAAGCAAAAATCAAGAAACAGAAATTCGATTCTGTACTTGATGTTTGTATGAAAGGTGCTATGTGGACGAGATAGGTGATGACGAAGATGCGATTATGAAAGGTGATCAGAGGCCACCATCAGCTGTTTTTTTTTCGATGCAACTTGACTTTTTCGCTCTCTCTATTGCAACATTGCGGTGCATTTTGGAGTTTTGATTGGCATCCAAACTCAAACAAGCACTGCGCGTGAACTGGATGGTTATGAATTGAATTGCATAGGCTTTCTCCTTGGGCCTGGCCTCTACGGTCGCCCAATGCCTACATGCATACAAACGGCAAGTCAAAACAGAACGAAATAGAAAACAGATCCGCGAGTCCGACGACGGGATTGTCGCTCATTCAAATGTACATCTGCACAATTGCCCCTTGCACGATGTCTCAATACAATTGCGCTTTGATTAACTTTCGACCAAACGGATGAATGGACCAAAGCGCATTGCCAGCAGGTCAACAACAAGCGCAACCAACCTGCCGCCGCCTGATATCTATCAGCATCGTCACTTGCACGCGTTACTCACGCGACGAGAAAGAAAACCGGCGACCAATGAACAGCCCACATTTTGCAATCGTGTGTCTCACTGCTTGTTGACATCGCACATATCCTTTTTGACAGGATTACACGACGGCGAATTGAATCCTAATTGTTTCGTCAGCACTGTACACGCTCTTATCATAAATTGCCACTTACACACGTCTGCGTTTTATGTATTGAAAGCTTGAGAAGCTCGTTTTGGCATGATATGAATTGCACTTTTGCTTGTCAAAAAGTGAAAATCCCTGAGTCAAACCTCTTGTTATTTTGGAAAATCGTTTTTTCAACATAAAAACTGAGCATAAAAAACAAATATATACTTACAAGCATTTTATTTCATTTGTTTCTAGTATGCATTGAAGTATGTTTAAAACATATTTGGTGTAAAAAACAGGTACGTCACCATGTTGGTGTTGGTTGTCATTTTGGTGCGATACAGAAAACGGCCGACGACAGGGATGCATCCTGTTTTTTGGAACACGAGACGAGCGCAAAAATGGTCAACCTTCTCTCTCTGCTGGTCACTCCCCGGACACGACAGCAGCAGCTCTGCGTTCACTTTGAGTCCCACCACGCTCGAGAGAGAACGCGCCAGCGCTGCCTGTGAACTAGCAGGCGACACGCGCGACCGTAGCCAGCAGCACAGAGAAAGCGAGTGCCATTCCGACCAGATTCCGAGCTCCAGATTCGCTCACGACTCCGACACCAGAGGAGTATTCGCCACCACACCAGCAGTACCTAGACACACATATATACATAGACAGATCACCATGGCCATTGGCGAGTCGGACGAGATCAAGCAACAGCAGAGCGAGCCGATCAATAAGCTGAGCAGCTCCATGGTTGGCAGCGACAAGAGCCACGCGGCCGTGAAGCGACGACCGCGCGGCAACTTTTACGGCAAGCACCTCTGGGGCCCCAACCCGCAGGACTCGGGCGAGCTCGAGTACGTGCGCAAGCACGGCGACGAGCTCATCCACAAGGTGATGACCGAGGACGACCATTGGAAGTACGTCTCGCTCAAGCAGGTGCACGACGTGCGGCTGTACACGCCCGTGGCAAGGCCCGAGGACGACACCCACGCCACCGCGAATGCCGCTGCAGATCTCTCGCGCTCGCTCTCGTCCATCTCGACGTCGTCCACAAGAGATCGCCCAAGCGCGACGCGCATCCTGCCGGGCCGCTGCGACTTCCGCGCCATGACGCGCTTGCCCGGCTCGATCGACACGGTGATGGAGATCCTCGCAGCCGACGACGACCGCGAGGCGTACTGGACGGCGATCAACACGCAGAAGGGGCTGCGTGCGTGCAACATGTTTGGCAGCCGTCGACTGAACGCGGACGCACCGTTCCCGCGCTGGAACCAGCGGTACATGGCCACGCGCTTCACCAAGTACTCGACCAAGAGCGTGGACTTTTGCTTCGCCGAGTACGCCACGCTCGCGCCACCCATCCCAGCGACGACGACCAAGAAAAGTAGCGAGCTGCGGCGCGGATTCATCTATCGGCGGTCCGTAGACGAGAGCCTCTTCGAGATGGACGAGATCAAGGCGCGCCTGGCCAAGTTCGACGACGAGTGCGAGCGCATGTACATCCAGGACTGGCTCTATGAGGTCTCGGAGACCGCGGAGGAGAACGTGTGCAAGGTCGTGCTGACCTGTCAGGTGTACTTCTCGGGCGACTACTCGCGCTCGCTGCGGTCCGAGTTCCACGAGTTCACGACCGAGATCATGGTGCAGCTGCGCAAGGTGTTGACCAAGCACTGGCGCGAGCAGCACGGCGGCGAGAGCGCCATGGACGAGTCGACGCTGGGCGGCGCGGCCACCAAGCTGCTCAACAGCGCGTTCAAGATCGTGAAACCCGGCCAGTCGCGCTACTGCGGCGTGTGCTCCATGACGTTCTCGCTGCTGCGCAAGCGCTACACGTGCAGGACGTGCTGCGTGTCCATGTGCTCCAAGTGCTCCAAGCCGGCCAACCCGAAGGGCGCGAGCATCCTGGGCCAGGTATCCAGTGACAAGAGCGCGTCAACCAAGGAGTGCATCCTCTGCTTCCAGTTCAGCGACGAGACGACGGACTCGCGGTCCTCGAGTGCGGGCGGCGGTGGGGCTTCACGTCGCCAACACTTCATCATGCCCGGGTCCACGTCGGTGTCCGCGTCCGAGTACGACGACGAGGACTCGGACGACGGCATGGCGCTCACGAGCAGCAGCCGGTCGATTCTGGGTCACGACGGGCTCAATAGAAGCGGGTATAACGGCAGTGACCATCACTCCCGCATCTTCAACCCCGCGCGCAGTCTGCGATCCCAGGTGTCCATGTCGACCGCCACACCCACTAACAGCGGCCAGGCAACCACAGTGAGCGCGACGACCAAGCCAGTAGCAGCAACAGCGACACCAGCAGCAGCACTACCAGCTCAGCGCGTGGTTCGCAAGGCGCGCAACGACTCGGCCGACAGCACGGCCAGCAGCAAGAGCGTGCCCGAATCGTCCACCGCGGGCGTCGTGCTCTTCTCGGACTTGGACGCGCTCTCGCTCTCGGGTCGCGTGCGTGGCACCAGACCCACCAGCGGCAACAAGCGGCCCGTGCGCACCGTCTCGGAGGACAACGTGCTGCACGCTAAGATGAGCATCCGCGAGGAGGACGACGACGACGACGCGAACGACCTCGCGCACTTCACCCTCACGCTGCGTTAGCGACACTTTTGCGGTAATATGCAACTTCAATTCAACCGACAAGGATCTGGCTCTTAATTTGCTATTTTTAAATTAGTGAAGTGGAGGTGGTTTCGCATATTAAGGAAACTCCAATAAACAAAGACATGACAGCCCTCAGGTTGGTGGTTACTGGCTGTCTCCCACCGGTCTCTCTCTGGTCGCATGTCGCTCACGCGTCAGCCTCACCCACCCACCGATACGTGAAACCAGCCCAGCCTCAGACTCCTCGCTTGCGCTCTCTGCTTGGGCAACAGGCATGCCACTGGACGGAACTCCTCGCACGAGCCGCATGCTGGGCTCGTCTTCCGCTGGCGCTGCTAATGGCACCACCGCCGCCAGACGCGCGCTCAAGGACCCGCGCATCTCCAACACTTCGCCGCAGGACGTGCGCGTGGAGCTCGAGGCGCTCGAGACGCTCGAGTTCACGCAGCAGCACTGGTGGTCGCTGCGCTTCACGCACCGCGCGCTCGAGACGCGCTTCCAGCTCTACCACGAGGAAATCTCGCTGCGCGCCAGCCGCGTCGGCTGCGGCTGCACGCTCGCGGGGCTCGTGCTCATGCAGAGCGGCGCCTTCTACGACCTCCTGGTCTTCGTGCACCGCGAGATCCGCGACGAGATGGACGTCACGCGCTGGGCGCTCGTGTACTTTGGCGTCTTGTTGACCGCATTATTGAGCTTTGGATACACGGCTTTCCATTGCAGAACGCGCAAGGCCACAGCCAAAGCCGTTGCAGAATCATCATCGCTGTTGCAAGGTCGCTTCCAGGGCGTGCTCTTCGCGTTGGGCATCTGTATGGTGCTCGTGGTGCTCGCGCAGCCAGCGTACTCGCCATCGCTGCCTCTGGACACGAACTCGCGACTCGTGGACCGCGCGCGCCGGTCGCACCTGCTCACCAAGACGATTCTGTTCCTGCTCATGGTGCTCAGCGCGGTCGCCACGGTTTGGAACGCGCAGTTCTTGATTTACGTGGTGATTGCGAGCTTCGCGGTCGTCGTGCTCAGCGGCTGGCTCGCGAGCTACGCATTCTACCTGCAGCAGGACTGGCACGTCGTGCTGCTCTTCCTGAGCAGCCTCGTGATGCTCGGCCGAGCACTGTACCGTAGCGAACGCAACCAGCGACTCAAGTTCCTGCGACTGCGACATCTCATGCTCGAGAACATCAAGCTCACGCAGCAGAACACGTTCATGCAGCAGCAGCTGAGCTCCCATGTGGACGCGATCGGGATCCACCACGACGATCTGGACGGCCATCATCACCTCCAGTCAAGAGACCAGTGGAGTAGTGGAGCCTCGGCCATTGGCGAGAGCTGGATGGAGAATGTGCTCAAGGTGCTCTATCAGATGAAGCTCCAGCTGGGCGGCACGAGCGACGAGATCTCGCGCGACCTGGACTTCGTCATGCAGACGCTTGCGTCCGAACAGGACCTCTTCATGGAGACCAGGGCGATGCGTCACCGGCGCCAGACGCAGTCCCAGGCGGGCGCCGAGACTGGTTGGCTCTCGCTTATCGAGGAGCAACGCCACCGACGCCGCAAGAGCTGCGACCTAAGCGTCGTGCTTAATGTGCCGGTGGTCAAGACGATCCGCCGCACGGACTCGGGTCTCCGCCAGACGGTGCTCAAGCAAGTGGAGAACTACTTGCTCGCTGGCCAGCGCCATGGCGCAACGCCGCAGAAGCCCTCGTCGCTGCTGTCCACGGTCAAGTGGACGTCCAAGGCGCTCTTGACCCAAGCTGCACGCTCCGAGGAGTTCGACCTGCTGGGCTTCGCCAAGGTCTGCATGTTCCCGCTCACGTCCATCTTCCTCACGACGCTCGAAAGCCACAACCTCTTCGTCGAGCTGCCCGTGCGCGTCGAGTGCGCAGCTGAGTACGGACTCGAGATTGAGTCCCGATACCAGGCGAAGAATCCCTACCACAACGCAGTGTACGTTAGAAACAAATGACTGGCTGGGAAACGAGGAGCTCCTTTACTCTTGGTACTAACCTGGGGAATATTGTCCACCTATTGTAGACATGCGGCGTCGGTGGTCTGGGACATCAACTTCTTCCTGCGAAGTCTGCAGCAGACCGTGTCACCCCTGCAGGTCTTCTCAGCACTCATCGCCGGCGCCGTGCACGATGTGAACCACCCCGGCATGAACAACGCGTACCTGGTGAACACGAGCTCGCCACTGGCGATCAAATATTCGGACGACTCGGTGCTCGAGCGCATGCATCTGGCCGAGGCCTTCCAGGCGTCTTCGAAGGAAGGCTGCGACGTCTTCGAGGGTTTCCCAAAGGAGCTCAAGCGCCAGAGCCGCCAGATGATCATCAAGATGGTGCTCGCGACGGACCTCTCAGGCCACTTGAAGCACGTGAACCGACTCAAAAGCCATCGGTACTTTGTGCACTCGACGTCGTCCTTGGACCTCATAGCGCCCCTGCAGTCGCCTCCGAGTTGCTCCAGCACGCACTCCACGCTGCCGGACGATCTGGTCTTCCACTCGATCATCATGATGGCGGATCTCGGCCACGCCATGAAGTCCTTTGACGCGCACTTCGCCTGGTCCAAGCTCGTGAGCGAGGAGTTCTTCCGCCAGGGCGACACGGAGCGACAGTTCGCCATGCCCATCTCGCCGCTTTGCGACCGCGGCAGCTGCAAGTTCGAGCGCAGCCAGATCGGCTTTCTCGAGTTCGTCGTGCTGCCGCTCTACTCGGCCGTGCGCGAGGTGATCGTGCTCACAGACTTTGACAGCGTGCTCGGGCGCATCCAGCACAACACGGCCATCTGGAAGCAGAGGGCCGAGGAGATCGAGCACGGCGCCTCGCCCAACAAGATCAATGCCATCGCTCCGCCGTCACTCGTAGCAGTGCCTGCGCCCACGAAGGACGCACACATGGCCACCAAGATGCTAAACGGGCTGGACGAGGACGACGAGACAGACACGGACGACCTGAGCGCGTCGCACGAGATGAGCGACTCGGACCTTTTGCGCGTGGACGTGGACAGCCGCAGCCCTCGCCTGCCGGAGATTCTCACGGTGGTGACCCACCCAGTTGCCTCATGACCAGCGAATAGGAGACGTGGGAGCAGCATGGCGCCGAGGGCTCCGTGGTGCGCGCCTTCCACGGACGTGATCGACGCGTGTGTTGTCATCGCGACCATCAGAGCAGACGCCAAGCACAAGGAGCTCTTGGCATTTTTACCGGCAGTGGCTATTTTTAGCTTTTGAATCTGGTGGCGTGTGTATTCAAGCCTGCGGGCAGTTGAAGTGGCGCAAGACAAACAGGACACTGACTTACACGTGGGATACTATTTCAGTACCTTGCTCAATGAATTACAAGCGGGACTACTATTTCAATGCATTGCTCAAATTCAGTATTTCAGTATGAGCTCAGTCAAAGAAATACCCACCAGCTGGCAAGCTGACGTGGTTGGTCTCTCGCTGTTCCGTTATTATCGCTTGCCAGCTTACGCTGCGATCACATATCTTCGCTCAAGTGGATAACGAACAGCTACATCAGTGGACGGTTGCTCACCATCAGCGTTGTGCATCGTTGAATACAGTGTAATGTAATCCGATCCATCACGAATGTTGACCAGCTGGGCGAGAGCAACGGGAAAACGTTGCAGGCGCAAATCGCCCAGATGCGTAAAGTGTGTGGACGTAGCGCCAAATGCGTTGAGGGAGCTTGTCGTGCTATGCTGGAAAGTACATGTAAAGACCAGATTTCATTCGCGCCAGAGGAGGAAAATCGCTGAGGCCAGATTAGAGAGTGAGAGGCGAGTTTGTCTCGTGTGTACTGAAATAGTGCAAGGGGCGTTCTGACTCAAACTTCTTGAACAGACTATAAATATCATCCATGCTGATTAGCAGTTTATGCATTAAGGGAGTATTTTGATTCCGAGTTGTTTTCCGTGTTTCACATCCTTTCGAGCCAGAAAGAATTATCACACCCAGCCCCGACTCTCAAGAAAATCCTGGCCATCACATCCGGAGCAAGGGGCCGTCGATGCAAACTTGTGAAATATCACGTTAATACATAGATAGCTCAGGAAATCTCGCCAGTGCAACATCAAAAGTGCTCTTTGCCTGTCCCGGACATGACGTGAAAATCCACTAAAGTCACTGGCTCGGTCCACACCGCAAACCACGACGCCTTCTCCGTCTTTATAATAATTACGCACGATAGAAAGTCAACGACAACCGTCGTTGCTTCGACAAGACGTGACTGTGTGGAGAATAAGTGAATGGCGTGTGGAAAATAAGTGAATGGCGTGTGTTCACACGTTCTTCACCAAACCAACTTTCTATTTTCTTCCACAGAAAAAAAGACATTTTTTTACACATTACTGCCAAAAATATGCAATTATCGAGGTAGAGACTGCGCCATCGAAAGCAACCTCGTTGTGACTTTGGTCCGGATGCTTTCTGTTCCTGCGGCTCTTTTACCTTTCGGGTTGCCCCATCCCATCCGGCCCGCTGGGCACTGCTCACTCACGCTCTCGCTCGCTCGCCACGACCGACCAGGCCCGAAGAGCTCCATACTACACACAGTAACGACATCAGGATGGACCGCTTCAAGCTGGACGACATGGAGGACGAGTTCGACACGGTCGAGCCCATGCGGCCGAGCTCCTTCGACATGAGCTTCACGCTCAGCAGCTCGCGCGTCGCGACGGCGGACGACGACGGCGACGACGACGACGCCTACGTGGACGACGAGGAGCGCTGGACCACGACCAACTGGGCCGCCGCGAGCCGTACGATGCTGGTGGACGAGCAGCAGACCACAGCAGACAACAACAGCAACAGTGACCAGAGCTCGCTGCACCTGTCGCGGCAGAAGAGCAGTCTACAGGAACAGCAGCAGCGCTCGCAGCGCGGCGAGCGAAGAGACGCAGCGGTGGCCACGAGCGCCGCGCCTGGCAGCAGCAGCGGCAGCAACACCAAGAGCTCGGTCGCGACGATCGCACTCAAGCTGGAAGAGAAGGCTCACGAGGCGATTTCGCTCGCGAGTCTGTGTGGGAAAGTGCCGTGGCGGCTCGCGAAACGCAACCAGGACGTGCACATCTACCGCCCAGCGACGCTGCCTGAGGAAGAGCAGACAAAGCTATACTTCCGCATCTCGTGCGAGGTCAAGGCGAACCTGAGCACGATCCTCGAGTATCTCACGCCCAACGACACGAAGAGCTACGTGGACATCGAGTCGCAGGTCTTCCCGGGCTTGCTGCACGCGTCAGTCATCAAGCGCATGGAGCTGCCTGAGAACTGCGTCCCATCTCAGCAACAGGAGCCGCTCGCCAAGGACACCGCGTCGAGCTACGAGGACGACGCGGCCGAGAACTTCCCGCGCCTGCAGGTGAAATGGCACGCGAGTCGGTTCGCAGGCCGCTTCGTCAAGCCCGTCGACTTTTTCTTTGTCGAGTATGCGAATGTGGAGACCATGGCCGACGGCCGCAAGCGCGGCTTTGGGTACATGCGCTCGGTGGAATCGTTCAAAGGCGACGAGCTGGCCACGCGACTGCACAGCGACGATGTCACGATCCCACAGAGCGTCTCGAAATGCAAGCGCGCCGTGATCAACAAGGGCATTTATCTCGTGTCCCCGTCCAGCGACTCGTCGGGGACCTACGAGGTGACTTTCATGCTGGTGATCGACTTCCAGCAGCAGTTCACGAGCAGCATCGGCGCCAAGATCATCCAGAACTTCACCGACCGGCTCATGGGCATCCGCGAACTCCTGTTTAACACGCTCTTCCAGCCCGTGGCGCTCGTGACCAAGGACGAGTGGAAGCCCGCGCGCAGAAACAAGTGCACATTGTGCCACTCGAGCTTCTCGTTCGTGAAGCTCATGCACCACTGCCGCGCCTGTGGGGAGGCAGTCTGCAGTCAGTGCAGTCGGAAGTGGGTCGTGCAGCCTGGGGCCCAGAAGGAGACGCTCAAGCGACTGTGTACGTCGTGCTCGTTGCAGGCGAGGAGCTACTTGATGAGCGGCGACCAGCAGCAGCAGCAGAATAAGCAGTCGCCCGCCGCCGCTGCACGGAAGATCTCGGCGTCGCAGTCCATGGAAAATTTCCGCATGATCACGGGCAGCTCGTCGGCGTTCCACTCGCGGCCGGCGCGCATGCTCAGCGACCCAGTGCTCACGTGCGACGTCAAGGTCGCGAGCGCCGTGTCGACGGACACGAACCACTTCAACGCCATCTCGCTGGCCTTCCACGCGCTCACCGAGTCGCTCGGTGGCGTCGCGCCGCACTTCATGATGGTCTCGTACTCGAAGGAGTACGACGGGAACGCGATCTACGATGCACTCGCGCACTTTGCACCCGACACGCTCTTCATGGGCGGCACGTCAAGCGCTGGCGTGTTTAGCGAACGAGGAGCGGTCGGTCGAGGCCCTGGGATCGCGATTTGGGGCATCTACGACCCGGAAGGCTCCTACTCGGTGCTCAACGCGGACCTCATGGCGGAGAACCCGCGTGATGCGACGAGACGGTGTTTGCTGCAGAGCATGGAGATGCTCTGCATGGGGCCGGAGGAGAACCCGGACTTCATTTGGATGAGCGTCTGCACCGGTAGCGAGGAGATCGTGACTGGCGCTGTGAACGAGATCGTGGACTGCTCAGTGGCGCACGTGGGCGGGAGCTCTACAAGAAATCACATTGGTGTATCGACGATCCCAGCGACGCAGATCTGCTCGGAGGGATCGAATGTCGGCTGCGTGACCACCCATGGCGCGTGCTTTGCGATCTGCTGTCCGAGCGTCGAGGTCTCGCACGCGCTCTTCACGTGCTACGAGCCAAAGGACACGGCGTTCGCGGTCACCAAGGCCTCGGGCCGAGAGCTCCTGTCCGTGGACCACAAGCCCGCGTTCACGGCGCTCAACGGGGCCTGTCACGGCATGCTCTACGAGTTTGTCAATCGCCCCGAGCGGTTCAACATCGAGACCCACGTGTTGCCCATGTTCTACCCGATGGCTCGCGAGTGCAAAGAGGCCCACGAGTCCAAGGCTTCGCCGTCGCGCTACCAGGTCATCCAGCCAGAATTCGCGTCGCGCGACATGGCATTGCATCTCGGTGTGTCGGTCAAGATTGGCGAGCGGCTGCGGATCATGTCGATCGCCCCAGAGAACGTCAAGGACAAGATGGTGTCAGGGTACCGTGCTGCTCTACGCTCAGCGCTCCCGGCGCTCGACAGCGCGGACGTGATCGGCTGTCTGACGTCCGTGGGACTGTGCTACAGCAAGATCCTGAACAACGACCTAAAAACCATCGCGGACGCCACGTCGCGCATGTTCCCGAACGCCGCCGTGCTCGGCTCCGTGTCCCACGGCCAGCAGGGCGTCTTCCCAGGCACGGGCGACGTGATTCACGCCAACGGAATGGTCTCGTCGCTGCTCATCACGAACCGCAAGAAGCTGCAGCGACTGACTCATATGCAGCCCCTCTCGCTGCGCCGGATAAGCACGTACTGAAAGTGCTTGCGAAGAGCTTCATTATTTTAGCTTTGTTAGGTATTTTTATCGCTCTTTCATGAAGAGCTCCGTATTATTTCTTCGACCTCCTGATAAGAGGGACATAACGAACAACACTTGCGATAGAGAACAACAGCAACACCTTTCAAACGGGGATCGAACACACAGTGTATTGCTTACAAGTCGGCCACGTCGCCTTCGTACCGCGCGACGTTGCGGTCCGAGAAACGCGGCTCGGCGCGCACAATGTACGCGCCACGGTGCTCCGGGTTGGTGATGAACACGGTGCCCGAGACGCCGATGGCCGCCGCCTGCTGGCGCATGGCGTCCGCGACCTTGTTCTCCTGGCGCTCGGCGAGCTGCTGCGTGAAGATGTCGCCCGAACGGCCGCTCGTGATCGCGAGCACGGTCGGGCCGGCGCCGCTGAGGAAGCAGCCGTGCGCGCCGGCGCTTAGCGCGGCCTCAATGAGCGGGAAGAGGTGCGGGTACTGGGCCGCGCCACGCTGCGGCTGGTGCAGCATGTCCTGCGTCGCGAAGCGCAGCTCGTCCAGGTTGCCCGAGCGGAAGGCATTCACGAGGATCGCGGCACGGCCGATGTTGAAGACCGCGTCCTTGCGGTCCACCTTCTTGGGCAAGATCGCGCGCGCGACGCTCGTTGGGCCAGTCGTGTCGGGGATGAAGACGACGCACTGCAGACCGTCGGGGATCTGTACGCGCGACGAGTACCAGCGGCCGTCCGCGTGGATGCCGAGTTGCAGGCCGCCGTAGATCGCAGGCGCGACGTTGTCCGGGTGGCCCTCAATCTGTGAAGCCTACGTACGTTTACAAACAATTCATGCAGGTCAGTACCAAGCCACCACGCGTAGTTATAGCAGCTATACACTATACGTACAAACTGCAGGAGCTCTTCCTTGCCGCGCACTGGGAGACGCATGCCCGAGAGCGCGAGGCCGGCGATGATGCCACCGACGATGCCCGCCGAGCTGCTGCCGAGGCCGCGAGCGAACGGGATGCGGTTTTTGCAGTGGATCTTCAGATTCTTCGGGAGATCTTCGCCCGCAGCACCATAGGCGGCCTTCAAACCGACGATCACCAAGTTGGTATCGTCCGTTGGGAGCTCATCGGCGCCCTCGCCTTCGTTCGTGAGCACGAGGTGGCTCTTGCCGTCCTTGGTCGGTGGCAGGATCTCCACCGAGATTTCCGTCCAGATGTCGAGCGCCAGGCCGATGGTGTCGAAGCCAGGACCCAAATTGGCAGACGTGGCCGGCACGCGCACGACCACGGAGGTCAAGCGGTGCCTCTCGTTCTCCGGGGTCACTGGCAGCGCGCTCTTTGCCGCGGCTATGCTGCGCTTGGCGTGCGCCGCCTTCTTCTTCTTCTTGGCGTCCTTGCTGCGCTGTCCCACGTAGTAAGCGACCGCGGAGGCCGCTGCTGCGATCGCCAGCTGGGTCGCGACCTGCTTTGTGGTGCTGCTCTTGCTCTCGGTCATGCTGCTGTGCTTTGATGACTGCTGGTGGAGGCGCGGCGAGTGATCGAATGAGAGAGCTGCTCGTAAATGAGGGGCTCCTGTGAAAAAGGACGAAATATCTTCTGGTGACGAGCGTGAATCGGGTTGCTCAAACACACTCAGACGAGCGTTACACCATTTAAAACGCTAAATTAGGACAATATCCTTGATCACACCACATGAAACGCTAAACTAGAACAATATAAGGTATTTGGAATAAAAGTTACGTGGTCCACCTGCAATCGAACTGGAATGGGGAGCGACTCGATCCACAGACTGCGCCACCAAGAGCTACACGCAGAGCGTTCGAGAGCGACGACCGCCCACGAGAAAGGGAAACGCGCGCGTCACCAGAGAACTCTTCACGCCTACTCGCTCCTTCGTCCACATCGACAGCGCTCTTCACATCCGCGCTGCTGGGCTTTTCGAAGAAAGAGACAAAGCAACAGAAACGAGAGGGGAAACTGACAAGATCCAAGCGACAAGGTGCGTTCGAGACAAGATTCCTGAGTGTGTGTACGTGTGTGGTCTATAGGTTGAACATATACATGGGCCTATCCCCATGTGGATTGAATGGTGTTTGCTGAGGCATGCGTTAGTTAGTGGTGTGCTGGCAACTAACCTGAGCTTCTATGCGATAATGCTATTCGTTTTTTGTTAGTGAATAATATACAGAAGAACGGCATCATAATGGACAGCAGCGACGACGATTTCATGCCGATCGCGCAGCTGCGCAAGAAAGCGGCGACGGCCAAGAAGAGCAGCAGCGCGAAGGATGACGCGGACTTTGAAGCGAAGGCGCCCGTCGTGAAAAAGAAAGAAACCAAGTACAAGATCGAGTCGGACTCGGACTCGGACTCGATCCCGCTCGTGCAGCTCAAGAAGAAGGCCCAGGACGCCGCCAAGAACAGCAGCAAGCCCAAGACCTCCAGTAGCAATAGTAAAATTAGTAAACCCGTGAAGAAAGAGGCTGGCGTGAAGCGCAAGTCGCCGACCAAGCCGAGCAAGCAGCCGGCGGCGAAGAGCAGCAAGACGTCGGCAAAGGCCAGCGCGAGCGACGGTCGCGCCAAGGTGAAGAAGAAGGAGAACGGCGGCGCCGCGGCCGTGCGCAAGCTCAAGGTCCACTCGAAGGCGGAGCGTCTCGATATGGCCATCAAAGCATATCGGTGGTGGAACGCCGAGCAGCTGCCCGAAGGCATCCAGTGGCGCTCACTGGAGCACAATGGCGTGATGTTCCCGCCGGCGTACATCCCGCACCACGTGCCGCTGATCTACGACGGCAAGGAGGTGAAGCTCTCGCAGACCCAGGAGGAGATCGCGAGCTTCTACGCGGCGATCCCGAAGGACGGGCCGCAGCTCAGCGCGCCCAAGATCGCGAAGAAGTTTAACGAAAACTTCTTTGCGGACTTCCGCAAGGCGCTCGGCAAGGGCCACGAAGTGCGCAAGTTTGAATTGTGCGACTTCTCGCTCATCGCGGCCCACTTGGACGTACAGCGCGAAGAGAAGAAGAACATGACGAAGGACGAGAAGCTCCCAGAGAAGGAGCGGAAGGAGATGGAGCTCTTCACGAACGGCTTCGCGGTTGTCGACGGCCATTTGGAGAAAGTGGGCAACTTTCGAATCGAGCCCCCGGGTTTGTTCCGAGGTCGTGGCGAACATCCAAAGACGGGCACGCTCAAGGAGCGCGTGATGCCGGGCGAAGTGACCGTGAACGTCGGGATCTCGGACCGCGTGCCGATCTGCAACGTCCCGGGCCACGCGTGGAAGGGCGTGATCCATCGCGACTCGGTCTCGTGGCTGGCGTACTGGAACGAGAATGTCATGGGCGGCACCAAGTACGTCTGGCTTGCCGCGAGCTCGAGCTTCAAGGGCAAATCCGACATGGCCAAGTACGAGAAGGCGCGGCGACTGAAGAAATGCATCAACCGGATCCGCACCGACTACATCAAGGGCTTGAAAGCCAGCGACATGTTCACGCGCCAGCGGTCCACTGCGATGTGGGTCATCGACGTGCTGGCCCTGCGTGTGGGCAACGAGAAGGGCGAGGACGAGGCCGATACGGTCGGCTGCTGCAGTCTGCGCGTGGAGCACGTGTCGTTCAAGGAGGACAACTACGAGCTCACGCTCTCGTTCCTCGGCAAGGACTCGATGCCGTACAACAACACGGTCGAGCTGGCCCAGTACGGCGACATTGGCAAGCAGATCTTTGGCAATCTGCAGAAGTTCTGCACGAAGAAGAAGAAACAGGAGGAAGTGTTTGACGAGCTCACGGTCACGGAGCTCAACAAGCATCTGAGCTCGCTCATGCCCGGGCTCTCGGCCAAGGTCTTCCGTACGTTCAACGCGTCCGTGACGCTCGAGAAGGAGCTGCCGTTCGAGCTCGACCCCGAGGGTACGATGGACGCCGCGGCCAAGGTGATCACGTACAATGACGCGAACCGCAAGGTCGCGATTCTCTGTAATCACCAGCGCACGGTGCCCAAGTCGTTCGACACGACGCTCGAGAAGATGGCCGCGCAGCTCGAGCAGATGAAGGACCAGCTCAAGGAGCTCAAGCAGATGGAATCCTTGATCGCCAAGGGCAAGGCCGCGTCCATCAAGCTCAAGACGAGCGACGGCGGGAAAGAGAGCGAGGACGCGGCCCAGAAGAAGGCCGAGGCGCACCTGTTCCTGCGCACGCCGAGTGCCGACCAGGTCGCCAAGAAGATCGACGCGTGGAAGAAGAAGATCCAGAGCTCGGCGCTCAAGTTCCAGGACAAGAACGACAACAAGGAGGTGGCGCTGGGCACGTCCAAGATCAACTACATGGACCCGCGCATCTCGGTCGCCTGGTGCAAGCGGGTACGTTCTTTGTTTGTTGATTTTGTATCTGTTGACAGTGTTGTTCTGTGTTTTTGCCCACTAACAAATTTCCCCTTTTTTTGCTTGCTTGCTTGATTGTAACAGAATGAAGTGCCGATCTCGTCCGTGTTTTCAAAAACCCTGCGCGAGAAGTTCGTTTGGGCCATGGACGTGAACCCGGAGTGGAATTTCTAAGGATTTAAGTGCGTTACGAGCTCCCACAAGCTGGCGGTTGGTTCCTCACACTCGACTCCTGTGAAGCACGAGCATCTTGTTACCCAGCGAGACGAAAGTTAACCGATACAAGATGGAGAGAGGGAGGATTATGTTCACGTTGTTTGTTCACTGCTCCTACTAACGTATCAATAGGAATCTTCAGCCACCACCACTAGATGTCAATCAATCATCCAATCATCCAATCATCACTCACTCATTTCCACTCGTCGGCGCGCTTCTTGAGCTTCTCCATGAGGTCGACGTGGCCTCTTCGCTTGGCGAAGGCCCAGGCGGCGTCGCCGTTGCAGTCCTGCAAGCACGGGTTCGCGCCGAGCGAGAGCAACTTGTTGACCGCGTCCTCGCGCCCGTGGTGCGCGGCGGCCATGAGCGCCGACGACATGTCCGACTCGACCCGCTGGAAGTTGACGTCCATGCCGTTTGTGATGAGACTGAAGACCGCGTGGAAGTCCTCCTGGCGGAACGCCTTGTAGATCGCCTGGTCCATGGCCGAGCCCAGCACCTGGACGTTGCGGTCGCTCACCGAAAGGCTGCCCGAGGCCTTACTGGCGGCTGGCATCGTGGCGGCCGCCGTCGCCGCAGTGCTCGGGTTGCACCGGTCCTTCTGTGCGCACTTGACGCACCACGAGCAGCGCTCGCAGCGCTTGGCCGTCATGCGGCGGCAGACGCGGCAGTGCATGCGCTCGCCGTACTGCATCCCGTGGCCGAGCCCCTGGATCTTGGCCAGCAGCGACGCGCTCGCGTTCGACTGGTTCACGTTCGTGATCACCTGCTCACCCAGGAGCAGCTCGTCGTCGTCGTCGTCCACGTACTCGACCAGTTCGTCCTCCTTGTTCACGCCGTCGGCGTTCTGCAGAAACGACTTTGGCTGGTACTCCAGGATGGCCGACGGTGAGATCCGCGTTGGTGCGACAGTCGAAGCGCTTGAACTCCCTCCAGTCGCAGAGCTGGAAGACGTTGACTTGGAAAGCGTCGTGGAGATCGGCGGCGGGATGCTCGCAGCTGCAAAAGCGTTGCGTGCCGAGACGTCGACGACGGAACCAGTCACTGGCTTGGCCTTTGGCTGCTGAGACTGCGGTTGTTGTCGCGAGGACGACGAAGAGCCGTTGTGGTAGCTGCTGTTCGCATCACTGCCGTTTAAGCGCCCTTCCTTGGCTGTCGACGGCACGCCGCACGCGCTCTCGAAATGGCGTCTGTACAGGTTGATGCGGCTCCACTCGGTCGCGTAGTCTAGTGTTGTTGTACCATAACAACAGGTGAGCAATTGATACAGAGAGAGCTGTTGGTCTGTATGCATACTTTGTTGATGTATAGGTACGGTACCTGAGCCAGCGCCGTCGAGCAGCTCAATGAGCTGCGGGAGCGTGTCGCACAAGTACGAATTCTGCTTCCTTGCCGCATCGCTTTGCACATTCGTATCGAGAATCTGCCATTCGCCACCACATAAATCATCATTTCAACCAAGCAGAATGCGAGAATGCATGCCTGTTAGCGATCTCGCGAATGCACCGTAACGGTGGGAGGGAACAGCCACAATGGGACGGACGTACGCGGAGCAGCGCGCGCACTTGCGAGTACATCTCGATGCGCTTCTTCTCCTTCGACATGCCCGGCGCTTTCGTGTGCACGCCATCGAAGAGCCACTCGTTGAGCACGCGCAGCCCGTTTTCCGTGTAAAACCTGGCAACATGACAACGGCACATGACGGTTAGTCCTCATAATTCACGCAGCCGCTCACACTCAACCGCACAGTTGTTCAGCTACAAGAGGGCAGAATGAAAGGCTCTCACGTCTGTGCGTCCGCGTCGTTGAGGTTCGTGACAAGCATCGCGAGGATCGCGCGGTGCGTGAGCGTGTGGATCGACGGCATGAGCTTGCAGAGCACCTGCGTGCGCTCGGCGCCCACCACCTCGCCCTCGTCGTTCATGAGGAAGCCCAGCACGCTCACAACGTTCATGGCCTCCGCGTCCTCCCAGATGCGCGTGCGCATCCTGCCTCTCGGTGCTGTAGATGTATGGATGGAGAGAGCAAGGGTCTCCGGTTCTGCTCAATATGCGCGACGCTCTTGGAAATCTGCCGTTTGACTGATGCGGGCTCAGAGTGCATTTTTTGGGGTAAAACTGCGGTAACAATTTGCGTGGTAGGTTTTCTGTGATGTAGCAGTTTATGTGTGAGTACCTCATGTTCTGCCAATCAAAATGTGCATTAAAAAATGTAGCCATCTCACCCGATGAAACACAGGAGCCGTCCAGTTAAGAAGCATTATTACGTAGCAAGGCGGGAATCGGCGACCGGACTCGTTGCTGGACATGCATGTACAGGACATTGGGCACACGCGTAGCTATGGCACATCATTAAACCGCAGCTGCATCGACGTCGCCTTGACCGTCTCCCTCTTCGTTCATGGCGGCTTGAACGCGAAGATTTTCGGCACTACTCTCCTCTACGACGTCAGTGTGGCTGCCCACGTTTCGATTCGCCTTCTTCACGCGGAGGTACATGATCGTGACGGTCACCGCCACCACAGTGCTCACGATTGAGATCGCCACCGCGACCCAGAACCCAGCCACATCAGGCTGCCATTTGGTCGCAGTTTGGGATGAAAGGAAAATTTTGGTCACAGACGCAAATTCAGTATCGACATCCTGGGGGACGACAGAGCACTCGACAGCCTCAAGGTCCGTCGAGTTGGTCTTCATGGTCCAGGCTTGCTGCAGAGTGTCTGTGAATTCAACGCCCGTGATAAACTTGCGCATCATGTCGGCTGCCACGTCGGGCACATCGAGTGGCGCCATGTGGCCAGCGTTCGCGATCACGAGGTACGTCAGGTTGCCGCCCTGCTGCGCAAAG
>JAASFY010000093.1:0-44343 GCA_023334035.1 Globisporangium okanoganense | reverse complement strand
TATTCAGCAGCTATCAGTGTAGATTTTACAATCACTCATTTTACCTGCATTTCGTAATCATCCTAATCTTGATTATCTGTATATTGTAATAGTTAAAGGTCCATTTTTTCGGTTTAGTTAATGGGAGGTGTGACTGTACTTCTCAACCGTGAAGCACTACTGACTGTACGAACAAGAAACATATGAAAATAGAAAGGTTCTTGCTTGATCGTGTTTTGTCCAATCGTGCACATTCACTTCCACAAAGTGCACAACTATTGGCCAATAAATAGCATTTTGCGGATTGGCCATTTCGTTGAGATTCATTTTTCGATGTGACGCAGGGCCTGTCACCATGGTCCCCCCTCGTTTACCCTAATCGCTTCCACCAACAATTACTTGTTTGGCCATTTTGCCATTTTGGCCATTTTGCCGATGGCAACATGTGCTGTTGCGGGTCTGTTTTGTTGTTTGGAAAGCACTTTGGTCCGAGCCAAAGCCAACCAACGAGCCTTTCCTTCTGGTTGATGCTCGTCAAAGTCTGGTTGTTTTGGTGTCTCAGCCGCTCTTGGAGTCTTGAGCAATGTTCTCCCACCCAGTTGTCGCACGCGATGGTTATAAAGCCATCACCAACTGAATTTATGCAAATCAAGGCTTTCAGTCCTCCCGGCTCCAGCTTCTTCTCAAAAACTGTCGCCAGCCCACGCTGTCCAGCCCAAGGTGTCCTCTGTGCGAATACAATCACTGTCGGGCTGAGCCTCAAGTGAGCTATACCAGCCGCCGAGTCATTTGCTGCAAGCAAACAAAACAACAATCTCCAAGCAGAATCAATCGTAGCCAGTCGATATCTTGCGAGTCGCACGTAAAGAACCAAACCTCAGTTTGCCCTGTACCGTATTGGCGGTCCAGCCTGATCCATCTCCTTTTTGCTTCCCAGCCAGTCATCTTCGCAAAGGTATCTTTGAACTTTGGTCCTCAAATTTTATGCGAAAATGCGCCGTTATGAGCACTCAGCTTCCAGGTCCGGCACGAATGCTCGACTGCTCGAGCAGCGTTGTGGACAACAATAGATCGGATGTTGCATGTTGCCGTGCTGCTTGTCAAGCGGAACAAGCTGAGCCCAAGACCAAGGCAGGCGCATACAATTCCTCAGTATTACGCCAGAGAGGGAAACTGCTCCACCTTCGTGGGCGTAAACTGTACGCGCGATCCTGGAAACGGACCAGAGACAGACCCACAAAAGCGAACTCAGTGCTTTCATTGGTTAAAAATGCGCGAGATGCAAAAAAATTCGTGGCGTCGTGACCAGCTGTTTAAAACACATACTATTTTTCACCAATGATCTGCTAGTAAACAACCGTTGAAAGCCGCTCACTGGTTGAAACCAGCAGTTCTTTGGCTTTCTTTTTTCTGCATTTGTCGGGTGTGGCCCGCGTGACTCGGAGTTTGTATGCCAGGATCTTTCATCTTGCGTTTCGTATGCCTGGGCTCCTCGAAATGCGCATTGCGTCTCGCAAGCCTTTTTTGTGTGCCGCGAGGATGGTGGTCGGCCAGCCGCGCAAGCAAGCAAGATAGCAAGCAAGGCAAGCGCGAGAGTTGCCTGAGATTTTGGTCCATTGCGGTTTCTCCATTTGCAAAGAGCTCATTCACAGCAGCCGTGTCGCGCCACCGCCACCCCTTCTCTCTCCTTCCTTCTCCAGCCACTTGCGTAAGTATCGTGAGTGTGCGTGCGAGAACGAGCGAGTTAGTGAGCGACTGAGTGCATCAACGTCCTCTTCTTCTCTGTCGATCGGTTTCCTCTCCGGGTTGCGTTGTGTTGTCACTGTACGCGACTGCGATCTGAGTGATTGACGCGACTGGTTGAGAGAGCAACACCACCACCATGAACCCCATGAGCCCCATCGACGACGACGTGAAGATCGCCATGTGTCTCTCGCCGCAGGACAAGCTCAAGAGCGCCGGCAGTCTGCGATGCAGCAGCAGCAAGAAGGACGCCGCCGCCAAGGAGAGCTGCTTCGTGAAGAAAGAGCAGACGGCGCTCGACGTCGACATGGACAGCGGCTGGATCAGCGACGACAACCTGCGCGCCATGGACTTTGACGACCGCCTCAATCAGGACATCGACTGGGTCGTGCACGACGACGACCTCGACATGTCGCTCGCGATGGATGACTTTGACGCGGACAGCGACGACCGCGACGACGTCGGCGTGAACGACTTTGGCTTTGGCCCAACGTCGTGCCTCTCGCCGCTGCGCGGCGGCCTGCTCACGTTTGAAGACTCGTCCGAGGTCACGTCGAGCTTTGGTTAGTTGTTGGCGCCGCTTTGCTTTTGTTGATAATGGTCGGCACACAAGTCTCTTACCATGTCGCTTTCACCTACTCAGAGTGTGTGAGCATGGAGCTCCCCGAGCGCAGTGCGACGGATGCCGAGAAGCTCCTGATGAGCTTCGACACGATGAACTTCACGATCCCGTCGCCCACGAGCAGCTCCAGCAGGAACAGGCGCGCGAGCTTGTTCGCCAACAAGAGAGACCAGGGCAAGGGCGGCGCGCTAACGAGAAGCTCGTCCGGTACAGGATCCATGAGCCCATCGCTCAAGCTCAAGGTCAGCGCCAGAGCACTGACACCTGAGGAGCTGAAGGAAGAGCAGGTGGCGGCAGGCAAGGCGTCGTTGTCCGGCTCGTCGACGGATCCGGTCCTGGGTGTTCTGAGTATCATTGCTCCATCCAGCGAGCAGCTCCTCCTGGGAGGCGAGCATGCGAAGAAGATTGGTTCGTACAGCCCCGCAGCACGGAAGCTGCGCATCCAGAAGTTCCATGAGAAGCGAAAGAACCGCACGTGGAAGAAGAGCATCAAGTACGACTGCAGGAAGAAGCTCGCGGACGACCGCCCTCGCATCAAAGGCAGGTTTGTGCGCGTGCTCGAGAACATGTGCGATATGAAGGATGACGAGTCCATGTCGCCAATGGGGGACATGTCACCGGCGTCGATCTCGTCGTTCACGCCGCCAGTGACTCCAATGTCTTCTCCCGAGCCAGCAGCAACGCCATTCTCTCCAGCGATGGTGCCGCCAATGGCTTCGGTTGTAACAGCAATGGCGTTGATCCCAGCCCCTGTACCAACGCCAGCTCCGGCAGCAGCACTCGTACTTCCAATGAGTGCCCCTGTCTACGCGCTTTCAGCCTCAACAGCGGCGATTGCGTCGTTGGTTGCGAGCACATCGTAAGAGCGGCGGGCAGCGCAGCAGAAGAACGATTGGCACTGATCGTTCTTCTGGCAGCAGCGAGTACGGACGTCTGGTAGGATACGAGTACGATATGATAGGTAGTGTAGAGAAAGCTTTAGCAAATAGGATCTTTTTGTGGTGTGTTAGTGGTTGTGTAGCCCAGTAGTGAACAGTAGTAGACGCGGAGAAGGCCCAGGGCAAGAGTGAGTGCGAGAGAGCAGCAACAGCGGCACCTGCAAGGAGAGCCATAGGTCGTGTAGAATCATTTGCGCCAAGAAGCAAACGTGTAGGAATGAAAACCAGGAGACTCCCAGGACGAGCTCCATAACATTATGAGAGCGTGCATCATGCTCATGAAGCAATACAAAGCCAATAGAGATTCGTCTTTCGAGTCAGTGCAAGTGCAACGAGCCGACCACAACATGATCTCTCGCCCGACTTGAGCTCCGACGTTGTCCGTCCGCCTCAACTCGAAAAGTGCACGTGGGAAATGACTGGCTCGTGCAGCGGGTTGTCAGGTGACGCGAAGGTGGACCAACGTCGGGTTCTAAAGTGTGCACACTTCGCGCAACATATCTCACAGAGTGATGGTCGCAATTTCAATTACGCAATATGGGAGGGAAGACAGGAGCCGAACTTTCATATTTAAATCAAGTAAAATCCAATGAAAAGAGCACCCCCATTTGAGGGAAATGGGACAAGTTCAACTTGCAAATTGCGCGTGGGCATGAACATCGCCGAAGACGGTTAGAATTGAAAGAGCCAAACGAGCAACAACAGTGCGGATGGCAGTAACGATGAACCCCAAGGTGCGCGACCTGTACAGGCGCTTCCTGCACGTGGGCAAGGACTACCCGCTAGGCCTGTCGTACGTGCGCGAGAAGGCCAAGACGGCGTTTTTTAAGAACAAGGACCTGACCGACCCAGTCGAGATCAAGCGCGCGATCAAGAAGGGCCGTTGGATGGTGCAGGAGATGGTCGGCGTCATTCAGCTCAAGAAATACCGCACGATCAACAGCCGCTACACGTCCGAGGAACTGCGCGACATCCTGCGCAACATCGAGCAGGACCGGAACTTGCGCGCCGAGGCAGAAGAGTCCAAGTCACCAACGGATAAGTAAGTGGCACGGTATATTGCGGTAGCGTATTCCGCATGTATTTAGCAGGACACCGAGAGAGGGATACAGGTGCCAGTGTCAACCAGAAGCGCATTTCGCTTGTTATACGAAGTGCTGCAGAGTGCCCGTGAGAGTGGAAACAAAGGTGGAGCAAGGATCACTGGTTGGACGAACGCCCCGCAGAACGATGATTGCACCCTCCTGTAAGATAGCGCGATTATGTAAAGAGAGCAATTCCACATCAGGCTATTGTTGCGTAATGGTCGCCAAATCCCGTCACGAAACCGGTATGCATAGGATGATACTGAAATACACAGTCAAGCATATTTGATTGAATATTTCAGAAAAATAAACCTGTAAAACTGTATATCAGCAAATGAGTCTTACAATTTAATCCCCTTCATATTGACCTCTACTATTAGATAACCCTGTGAACTATATATTTAGTAGATCGTGCACTCACCACGCTCCCATCATCTGCTTTGGAAGGGTGGTGGAGCCAAATGACACTCAAAAAGCCCTTCGTCGTGCATTCCCTCCCGCGAGAAGGAAGTCCTACGTAGCAGCCCTCGCCAACAGTAGCTCCGACCGCGTCTCGCACCAGCACCTGTCGCATCTCCATCTCTAGTGCGAGCGACCAACAGCAGACCACAGAGCACAACAACAGAAGCGTGCGACCAAGGAGCGAGTTACGTGAGCGGCGAACGAAGAGAAACACTCGAAGAAGCTAGCCACATAGCATCTCCACGTGACGATCGCAGATAAAGCCCGCCAGCCCCTTCCCTTCTTGCCTCCTACCAGCGTGTGCCACGATGGAATCCATGACATGTCGCTTCTTCCAGTCGCCGAACGGCTGCTTCCGCGGTGAATCGTGCACGTTCCGCCACGAGCACGCATCCGGCTCGGCGCCGTCAGCGAACGACCCCAACGACCCAGCATCGCTCGCGTCGGGTGTCGACAACATTGCCATCAGCGCGTCCAACCCGTACGCGAACGGCAACCCCACGTCGACGAGCGGCTTGCGTCCGTGTCGCTTCTACACTGCGGCCACGGGCTGCCGCAATGGACCGCAGTGTCCGTTCGCGCACATGGCGCCGCAGGGGATGATGGCGTACGGGATGGAGGAGCAGCCGCTCGACTACGCGAACGCGATGTACTACCAGCCGCCGCCGCCGCCGGGCGGGATGATGCCGCTGCCACCCGTGATGACGCCCATGATGCTGACCGACCCGCCGCTGCCAGGAACCGTCATGCAGCACCTGCAGATCCCATCGCCCATGGGCCATTCGAATGGCAACTCGCCCACTTCGGGTAACGACAGCTCGTCGACAACGAATGGCAATGGAGCGCCACGCCGACCGCTGACGATCCAGGCGAATCCGTCCAAGTCAGGCAACTACGAGGTCATCAGCGAGGTTCTGCCCGTGCTGACGCGCGAGATCGAAGGACCGGTACGGCTTTATTTATTGTTTTATTTGTCTCCATCCTGCCATTGATCTGCTTGTTGGACGAGCACCTTGAGGTTTCTGACTGTGAGCGTGTGGTGGGGATGATAATTTTGCAGTTCTTCGCGATTGACGTCGAGTGCGTGGCAACCGGACACGGCACCGAGTGCGTGAGAATGAGAGACGCATTGCGCGTCTGACTGGCTGGAGGATTTCATGACGATCTCCAAATTGCTAATACTGTGTGTATTTCTTTTTATTTATGCGTATTTGTGTGTGTTCATTTAGTGACCGCGACGTGGCTCGGATCGCCGTCGTGGACGAGGCAGAGAACGTGTTCTACGACCAGTATGTGAAACCGGACAAGCCCATCATGAGCTACCTCACACAGCTCACGGGGATTACAGAGAGGTACTGCATTCATATATTACATGGAAAATGGTGCGCTAAATAGTGTTCGCTATTGAAATGCTTACAAAACGTCCATATGAACACTAGCAACCTGGTTGGCGCTCCGAGCCTGAAAGAAGCGCTCGTCAAGTTAAAGGAGATCCTGCCGGCGGAGAGCGTGATCGTGGGCCAGTCGATCAAGAAGGACCTCGAGTGGCTCACACTCGAGAAGGACGTGGACTACAAGCAGATGTTTGACGTCGCCGACCTCTTCCGGATCCCAATGCAGTCGCTCAATGGCACGATTCGCTATCGGTACTTTTCATTGCGCCACGTGGCCAAGTACCTGCTGGGCCACAACATTCAGGAGGCCGACCACGACCCGGTGATCGACGCTAAGTACGCCATGAAGATCTTCAAACAGTTCCGCTACCTGCACGAGTCCCTCGGCCACCGCGACGCCGTGTACCAGACGCTGCTCAAGACGCCTCGCACGCCGTCCTTCGCTGAGCGGTACCCGATGATCGACGGCGTCGCCATGCGCGCGCCACGAAAGCCTGCGAACCACCCGTTCGTGCGTGAACAGACTTCGTCGTCTTCGTCTTCTGCCCAGCCCCCACTGCACGACAACCACCAGCAGCGTCTGTGAGTGGAAGTGAAGGAAGAGGGATCGGAATATCTTCCTACCTCTCTCTCTGGCTGGTAAATAGATATTGTGGTTGTGATCTCCTCCTGCGTGTGTGGTCGTTTATCAGATGTCGCTGTCCTCGGACGCGGCGTTCTTGTCGTCCGCGTTGGTCTCGTCGTCGCTCACGTCGCTGACCACGAGGTCCGCCATCGCCGCTTGCTTATCATCCTCGCCATCTTCCTCATCGCCCTCATCATCATCGTCATCACCAAGGAGACCTGGATTCGTAGAGCTCGCATCTCGGACCAGGTCCTCGTAGCCTTCGAAGGACACATCGCTGATCTCACTATTGTCGCTCAGGTTGGCGTCCTCGTCCTCAGCATCTCCAGTCTCAGCAGGCGTGTCCTCACGCTCCATGGCCCCGCTGGCGAGCACCTTGCGGCGCACGAGCAGCTTGTATTTCTCAAACTCGCGGCCGTCGCGGCCGTCCCAGGGCCGGCGCCAGCCAAACTCGATCGCTTTCTCGCGCTGCTGCTGGATCAAGTGGTTCTTTACCTGCATCCCCACTTTCTCCATGAGTTTGGTCACGACGGCGTCCAGGAACGCGCTGTAGCCAAAGCCCAGACGCTGTTTGCCAGACTCGTACTCTTTCGTCCAGGTTTTCACGCGCTCATCCAGTTTCTTGACCTCGGCCTGCTCTTCCTCACGGACTTTCACATCCGCAACGCTCCTCACGGCCGCGGCCTCCGCTGCGGCCTTGGGGCCCTTCTTCAGCAGCTTCTGCTCGCCACCTCGGACTTTCTCGAGGGCTCTAGAGCGCAATTTGTGCTTCTGTTTGGTCTTCTCAAGCTTGCGCTTGAGCTCCTTGAGCTCCTTCCGGAGCTTATCTTTGATCTCGCGCACCTCCTTGTGGAAGCGCTTCTCACCTTCGGTCGTCCTCAGAAACGTCTCGATCTGCGGCCGCAGCGCCGCGAGCGCCTCGGCGATCTTAGTCTCGTTCTGAGCTCTTTGTTCAACCTCCTCTTGTGAGTAGATCACCTGAAGGAATGTCCACCCGGGCTTGAAGCACGGCTCGTGCATCTTGTTGAAGCGCAACAGGTCCTCGCAGCCGCATTTAAAGGGGACGTTGTCGTGAACAGCGCCGATGGGGCCAAAGAGCCCCACGTAGTTCTCAATCGCGTCGATCACGTCCTCCTGGGTTCGCGTGAAGGCCTCGTGCTCAAAGCCGTGGCGCACGCGGGTCTTGATGACGCTCAGGATGCTGGGCACCTTTACAACCTCTGAGCCATTGGAACCGTCCTCAGTCTGGTCCTCAAAGACGATCGACGGGTTGAGCATGAACACACCCACGTCCTCGCCGTTGCGGCCCCAGGGCCGGTCGCAGTCGTACCGGAAGTCGACCTTATCGGCCCACTTCTTGGTCTTGATGAGTCTGCAGAGCTTGAGCAGGTCTGCCAACACCAGCTCGCGATGCCGCTGCGCGAGTGTGAACTGCATCTTGAGCAGCAAGTCGTTCACGAGATCGGCCCCACGCACGTCAAAGAGGTAGAACGTGCCGTTCACGTAATCGTTAATTGCCAGGTCAAAGGCGGCGAGGTGCCTGCGTGTGAGGAACTTGAGGTTATCCTCGTCTCCCTCCGTTTCTTCACCCCCACCTCCAGCTCCAGTAGCTGAAGAGCTACGCCTTACGAGCAGCTTCTGGACCTTGAGCTCCTGGAAACAGCTGGTGTCACAGCCGAATCGGTTGGCGCCCAGCAATGCTGTGATCTCTTGAATGCGCTGCTGGCGCTTGAGTAGATAGCTGCGAATGTGGCAAATCCCCAGGTTCATGACCTCTGGAGGTGGGGATTTAAATGGATTCCCGTCCGACTGGACGTCTTCGAGCCTGGAGAGCTCGCCAAACTCGACCGGTAGTCTATAGAGCTTGTTGCTCTGCATGCGCAAGCACGTGAGCGTGGGCTTGAGTTCCAGGATCGCCGGTGGGAAATCGATGATCTTGTTGCCCGCAATCCAGAGTTCCAGCAGCTGGGTCTTTCCGATCGACTCTGGTAAAATTGTGAGCTGATTCACGTTCGCTCGTAGACTCTTGAGTTGCTGGAGGTTGGCGAAATCCATTGCGTCGAGGCTCTCGAGGCGGTTATAAGACAGGTCGAGCTTCTCGAGACTCAGCAGGGAACTAAAGCCACTGGGTGGCTGCTGGAAACGGTTATGCGCCAGATGCACCTCTCTCAGAGCGGTTGACAGCTTGCCAATGCTCGCAGGGAAATCGGTTAACCGGTTATTCGAGACCTTGAGCACCACGAGCCTCCTCAGGTTGCCTATGGAAGTTGGCAGGCTCTCGAGCTGGTTGTACTCGAGATCGAGCTCCAGGAGCTCCGAGCCTGAAGAGCTATCTGGAGCAATATCAAAGAGATCGTCGGCGATGGATCGGATCTTGTTCTTGCGAAGCTGCAGCACGCGAAGGCTTCTTAGACTCGCGAAACTCGAGGGCACGACTTCGATATTGTGGCCCGAGAGCCGCAGCTCGTGGAGATCCAAGAGCGTCGAGTAGAAACTCGGCGGGAACTGGGCGATCGTGAGGTTCTTCCAGTGGAAATCGAGCGCTTTCGAAGAGTTTGAGGTCGCTGCGGCGATCGCAATGGCCTGCGAGAACTCCTTGTGCAGGTGGATGTCTGTGGACCAGCACTCGTCGCCCACGCCAACGATCCTGAACTCGGGCACGGGCGGCTGCGCACCACGGAGCTCACACTGCAGCTGATGCGTGAGCTGCCACATGACCTGCGCAATGTCCCCAGTGGCCAGCGTCTCGGGCCTGAAACCTCCTCCTCCACCGCCACTCCCATTGGGTGAGCGCGTGAGCTGTGGATTGTTCTGCATCTTGAGACTCGCGAGTTTCTTGAGTCTCAGGAAGGATTTGGGGAGGTTCTCAAGCGCGTTGGCGCTCAGGTCAAGCGATTCGAGGCGGCCCAGGTCGCCAAAGTCCTCGGGCAGGACCTGGAACCGGTTGAGCTTGAGATCTAAACTAGAGAACACCCAAAGATAGCTAGAGTGAGAGACTATGAGTTTATGGTAGGTTGTGAGCCAAATGCCCGTACTCTGTGAGGTTAATGAGCTTCATAAAGGTCGCTGGCAGCCACGAGAGCGCGTTCATGCCGAACTTTACGACTTGAAGCGCCTGGAGGTCCTGGAGCGTGTCTGGGAGCGTCATGAGCTTGTTGTGTTCGGCCTCGAGGCGCTTCAGCCGCACCAGTTTGCCCTGTTAATAACATTTTATATCACACATAACAGAAATGTCTTCAGTCAGCCACAGCCAACCATCTATGTTCCAACTTTGTCGCATATGGTTGTTTGACATTTTCCCGTACGATCGATGGCGGCAGTTCGAGCAGCTGGTTCCCAGAGATACTGAGCGTCTGTAAGTAGCTCAGGTCGCCCAGGCGGTCGAGCTCCGGTGGGATGTTCGTGAAGCTCTCGCTCGAGACGTGGTTCACAAACGTCACCTGCGTCGAGGTCCCCTCTCCCAGTCGGATCTCCCAGCCGCCTGGGAATTCCGTTAATGCTGCAGCCTTCTGGCCAGCCTGATTCTGGGAACTCTGTGATTTGCCACCGTCACCAGAATTCAGCTGGAGCTTTGGGATGTGGACCTGGAAGCACTTCGGCTTTGTTCGCGTCACCTGCTTGGTCTTCAGGTGGAAGTAGATATTCTCCTGGGTCTGCGGGTCCATCTCAACGCGCCACTGCTTTTTGGCCTCCTCAGAGTTCATGAGCAGCTCCGAGTCATCCTCAAATGACTGGCTCAGGGGCCCCAGGTCTTTCTTTTTCGTCTCGGTATCCTGAACGACCTTAGGCGGCAATGCGAGCATCACGAGCCGGTTGCCGTTCAAGCTCAGCTTCTTGAGCTTGCTCAGAAACATCATGCCACTGGGCAGCACTTGGAAATGGTTGTGCGAGAGGTCGAGCTCCAACAACTTTGTGAGCTCGTGGAGATTCGTTAGCTGCGTCAGGCGATTGCGACTCGCTACCAGCACTTCAAGCGAGTCTGGCAGGCGCATGGGCAGCTTGAGCAGCTGGTTGCACTCGACGTTGAGGCTCTTGAGGTACTGCAGCTTTGCGAGGCTCTCGGGCACAGCGTCGAGCGCGTTTTCCTTGTAAATGAGCACTTCGGCCTCTGGGAAGGCGTCGCAGAACTCGGCCGGGAGCTCACGGAGTGCGTTGCGACTCACGTTCACACAGCGGATCATGCGTGCAAGCTGCATGAGCATCGTCGTGTAGACCTCGTTGGGGATGTGGATGAGCTCGAGGGCTTTCAGATCGAGGGTCTGCGAGCCATAGGCGCGCCGCACGGCGTCTCGGATCTGGTCCGAGATCGTGGGCTTGAGGATGTGGGTCGAGCTGCCAAATTGGTTGGCCTGGGCGGCCTCACGACGCCGCTGGCGGTCGATGATAACGCTCATTGTGTTGAGCGTAGGGGCACCACACGTACTCAGCCGAGTCTCGACGAACTGGGTCGTGAACTTGCTGGCGTTCGCCTCGCGGTCGAAGGCCTCTTCCTTTGTGATCTGCTGCGTGCGGTGGCGCTTCGTGAGCGTGTCGAGCGTGGCGCGTGCATCGTGGTAGCTCTTGTTCGAGACCTTGTACTCGC
This sequence comes from Globisporangium okanoganense, assembly GCA_023334035.1. Lineage (NCBI taxonomy): Eukaryota > Oomycota > Peronosporomycetes > Pythiales > Pythiaceae > Globisporangium > Globisporangium okanoganense. Next base: position 32,913 of record JAASFY010000093.1, on the reverse strand, counting down.
GCGCAAAGTCGAGATGCGGCGGCTTGCGCTGGAAATGCGTGGGGGACGTGGCCTGCTGCTGAGGGCCTTTGTAGAGCACGCCGTCGACGCCCTCGGATACCAATGCCGGTGGGAAGGCGCATGGTAGAGGTGTAGCAGCAGTACGGAATGTCGATGGCGTAGACGCCCGTGATGACGGGGTCGAAGTCCGCGAGGAGCTCATCTGAGGACGCATGGGTACCTTGTGGAAAAAGTCGACCATATTGCTGCTATATAAGCTCAGCGTCAAATTGGCTCGACCGATTTGGAAATTGGTCCGACAGAGTTGCAATCCGGCGCTTCATCGCGTGAAACCAATACGAGTCTGAAGAGAATAGACCCAGCATTTAGTCTATTGTCCCCATTCAGTCAAGCAGCAGTAGTCGAAAGAGAGCTCCAAGCCACGAAGAGCTCACAAGCCATGGACAAGTACACCAAGCTGGCCAAGATCGGCAGCGGCAGCTTCGGGTGTGCGTACCTCGTGACGCGCAAGGCGGACCCGCTGGCCAAAAAGTTCGTGATCAAGGAGATCCGCATGGACCCACGCGACCAGCAGAGCGCGCTGCGCGAGGCCAAGCTGCTCGCAGCGCTCGACCACCCCAACATCATCGCCTGCAAGGAGAGCTTTCTATTAGGACCACCGCCACCAGTCAATCGAGGACGAGCTCCAGCCCAGCAACAGCCGGTGCTCTGCATCGTGACCGAGTACGCGGATGGCGGGGACCTGCGCAAAAAGCTGGAACAACAGATCGCGAGCCGCACGCGCCTGAAAGAAGCCGACGTGCTTGACCTCTTCGTGCAGTGCTGCCTGGCGCTCAAGCACCTGCACGACCGCAAGATCATCCACCGGGACATCAAACCGGAGAACGTCTTCCTCATGAAGTCCAACGTGGTGAAACTGGGCGACTTTGGCGTCGCGACCGTGCTCAGCAACACGCTCGCGTGCGCCGAGACCATGACCGGCACGCCCTACTACACGTCGCCGGAGATCTGCCTGGGCCGGCGCTATAACAGCAAGACCGACATCTGGAGCCTGGGCTGCGTACTCTACGAGCTCGTGACCTTTGCGCACGCGTTCAACGGCCGGAGCCAGCGCCAGCTCTTTGATAACATCATGAACGCGAGCTTTATCCCCATTGCGACGGTGCTCGGAGCTGGAACCGAAGCTGGTGGCTACAGTAGGGGGCTCATGGAGCTCGTGGGCGAGATGCTGCGCAAGAACCCGCGCGACCGGCCGAGCGTAAACCAGATCATCAAGAAGCCCATCATGATGGAGCGCATCCAGGGCTTCCTCAGTGAACGCGCGCTGGCCGACGAGCTCAATCACACGGTGCTCCACGGTCACCACATTTTTCGGAAGAACAACAACCCGGTGGTAAATGTCTTGGCTCCGTCACCGGTTCCGGCTGAAGTAAAAAAATTCTCAGCACCGAGTGCTGGTGCTGCTGCGGATGTTGTGCGACGCGCTGAGGTGGTGTTTGCAGACAAGAAGAAGGTTGTTTGTGCTGGTGCTAAAGCGGCGCCACTCAAGCAGCTCGGTGCAGCTGCTGCTCCGAAGAAGAAAAAAGCTGCTCCGGTGCCTAGCAGTCGATCGCCCAGCGTGCTCTTGAACAAGAAGAGCCGATCGTTCAAGAAAGCAGCGGCACCATCGCCATCGCCTTCGATCGCTGCCAAATCTCCAGTGGCTGACAGGAAAAGAGCTGCTGGTGCTGGAGCTGGAGCGGCTCCGAGTCCATCGCCGCGGTACCTGACACCGACAAAGACGCTGGAGCTGAAGAACCGTCTGCTGCTACAGAAGAAAAAGGCGATCGTCGACAAGGCCAAGCAGGGCGTTCTGCGTGCTCGTCTTGTACCTTCAGCTGCTGCGGGAGGCGGAGAAACAAAGAACCCACATGTGGGCGACCGTATCAGCGCCTTCAACGCCCAGGTGAGACCTCCACAATGTCGTCATTGAGCTCATGAGCCAGCCATTCTCATACTCGTCTCTTCTATTTGTCTATAGTGGCAGGAACAGCGACAGCAGCTGCTTCATAATCTCCCGACCCCACCACCGTCGTCTTCAGCTAGTGGTGTAGCTTCGGTGTCTGCTGCGTTGCTCCCGCCGCCACCACCAGCTCCGGTGTCTGCTGCGGCTCCAAAGAAAGCTGCTGGTATTGATAGAAAACTCAGCGAGTACCCAAAGCCCGTGATCACAGCCGCTCCGGAGGACCAGCACCAGGTCTTCGTGCCTCCCACAGCATCGATCTCTTCAGGCAAAGCTCGCAAAGGTACGGAACTTCAAGCTGCGGCGGCCAAGCAGCGCGACGCCATGCGCCGAGACATCAGGAGCCGTAAACAGGAGCTGCTCAAGAAAGCTGGCGCTGAAGCTGGTGCTCCAGACTTAGCTGGCAATAGACTGAAAGGTGCTGGAACTGGGGCGTCGCCACTGGACGACCCGATCATTTTGGTGCAGAACCTGCCGCATTTCTACCAGATGATGGAGCCGCCGCCGTCGGCAAGCAACTCGGGCAACTCTTTCGAGAGCAGCTCTGATGCTCCGACGCTCGTGTCTCCACCACCAGCTCCAGTATCAGCTGTTGCCCCAGTCAGCAACTCGGATCTCGGTGCTGATAATGATGCTATTGATGAAGAGGAGCCTGGAGTGCCAATGAGTCTCGAGTTTGAGCGCATGGTGCTGCAGCTGAAGAGCGTGATCGAGTCCTCGAGTCTCGACGACGAAGTGAGCGACGCTGACGATGATGAGGACGACGAGCCAGACACGAAGACTCCTTTCCAGCCGCGTATCCCAGATGAGACTGAAGAAGAGGTATCTCCGCTGCCACCAGCGTACGATCACAATGTCTCAGAAACCCAGAGTTTACCTACAGAGCTGAACGTCTCGATTCTTCAAGAGCCAAACTTCACCAAAGCTCTCCAAGCTCTTCTTGCTGTAAAGAACATTGCTGGAGAAACCACTGAGGCCACGAGGATCCTATCGACAGTCGCTCCTGAGCACAAGCCAATGCTGTTGTGGATGAGGAGCTACGTTACAAAGATCACTACGAGCAGCCCAACACCAGCAACACTGTGCGACTGAGAAATTGGTTTGCTAAGATTGATCACAACACAGGGGGTTTTCATTTTTCACACACACAACAGAGCTTTTCCACCTACTGGTTTCCCTTTCTCTCTCTCGCTCTCTTTTGGCCTCGTAGTACAACACATTCTCACATACTTCTGATGGATGGCTCCACTGAACGACTCACTCAAGAGCTCCTCAGCAGCCAGCCACGCGTCGGTCGCTCACAGCCACCCATTTGAAACGCACGAAACACTCACTCACTTGACCAACACTCGTGGTCCTCTTCTTCTCTCTCAGTTCTTGGTCGACAGACGGTGCATGGTCGCCAGCGAGCTCCCGCCCGCGCCACGCACCTGCATGTGGACCAATTGCTCCAAGCTCGCGGCCGGAGACGGCTTCTGGTTACTGGGCTTGTTGGCCGCGGCGCTGCGGCTCTCGGCGGTCGTGGCCGTGATCGTGACCGAGCGGCGCCGCGGGGCCGGCAGGAGCTTGGCCCGCTCCTGGTACTCCTCCGAGAGCACCTGCATCTTGCGCGCGCCGTCCAGGTTGAGCGGCGCGCTCTCGTCGAAGGCCGCGAGCATGCCCATGGTCGCGCACATGGAGCGCAGGTGGAAATAGTACTTGGCGTACGAAACCGCCGAGACGCGCACATTGTACTCCACTGCACTCAAATACGCCAGCTCGAGTTCGTTGATCTCCTTGAGAGTCAGTTCGGGCCAGATCTTGCTAAAGTCCGCATTGCACATGCTCAGGTCGTCCCAGACCTTCGAGGCCATGACCATGGAGCAAAAGAGCACCGAGCGCCAGTTCGTCGTCCGCAGCTGCAGCGAGCCGCTCGTGGCCTTGAGCAGCCGCTCGACGTAGACGAGGCTCATGATGATGCACTCCGACTCCATCTGTGCGCGCGAAAAGACGTGTTTCACGAGAGCGCCAATCTCCTTCAGGGACGGGATGGCCGACGCGTCAGGCGGCCCACGGACCGCGATCCCACCAAATGCGGACGATGCCTCTGCCTCTGCGGCCTCGCGGTCCCGGCGGTTCACGAATACGTCGAACTTGGCGTCGATCTCGATGGGCGCGTCCACGGCCTCGACCATGTGGGCGCGCAGCACCGTGGCCACGCACTTGATGGTGCAGTCCTGGTCGGGCGAGTTCATCGTCCCCATGCGCACGTAGATCGTGCTCGTGCTGTTGGATCGGCGACGCAGCGGCTGACGGGCCGTCGCACTCGCAATTGGGTCCGGACGGCCCGTGGACTGCGTGTAGGACTCGAGGTCGGACGCACGCGGTTGCATGGCCGTGGCCAGGCGCACGCGCTCTTGGATCGGGGACGGGATCGTCACGAGCTTGCTGCCCACAACCCCACCACTGGCCAGGCCGCCGCCGTGCTTCTTCTCCATCACCACGGGCGTCTCGTAGGACGACAGCGTGCGGAAGAGGAGCGGCGGCTTGGACGCCGCGGCCGTGAGCTCGTCCTCGTCGTCGTCGTCGTCGTCGTCATCCGTGCTGTCCTGGTTGGACGAGTCCCGATTGGTCATCGTGGTTGGCTTGAGAGACAGTGCGGCGAACTCGGGCGTGGTGGGCGCCGACCGGCTGCTGCCGTGGATCCCAACCAACCGCGGTTTCAGTTGCTTGCGGTCCATGCTGCTGAGCGAATTGCGCGCCGGGTCCAACGCATGCGACATGGCGGATGCGGACGACACGCCAATGTCGCTGTGGCGGTACTGCGTGTTGTCGTCCGCATCCGCATCATTCTGGAGCCACGTGCCGGTTTGCAATTTGGTGCGGATGTTATGCTCCATGGCGTAGAAGAACTGCTTCTTCTCGCGCGTTTCTTTCTCCACAAGTGCCTGTGGCTTCTTCCACGTCGTCTCGCGCGTGAGCGGGTGGTAGTAGTACGGCCGCTTGCTCTTCGGGTCCACGGCCACGCGCCACTCGACGCGGCTGCTGCTTGCGTTACTTGGCTTGTTGTTGATGGACGCATTGTTGGACGCGGCCGTGGGCTGCGCGGCCGTCACTGGGGATGCGTTCGCCGTGCTGCGCTGGTGAAGCTGGTGGAGCGTCTGCTGCGGTTGAGGCTGCGGACGCGCGTGGCGTCCGTGGGATGACGCGGATGAGTTGGATGAGGACGACGATGACGTGCTTGCGGCCACGCGCATGTTGGCGCCGTTGGTTGCACTTGCGCTGCCGCGTGCGGACGTGGCGAACGCCTGGCCGTAGAAGATGTTGCTATTAGGCTGCGGCTGCGGGGTTGTGTACGACTGCATCTGGGCCTGGATCTGGGCTTGTGCACGTGCGATCGCCTGCGCGCGCGCGAGCACGTCCTCGTGGGCCGCAAGATTCTGCGATTGTTGACGTGGCTGGTATGGCTGTTGCGGTTGCTGGTGCGGCTGTTGCGGTTGCTGTTGCGGCTGGTGCGGTTGCTGGTGCGGCTGCTGCGGATACTGGTGTGGGCGCGGACCTGTGGAGTACATCGATTGTGAGTTGGCCGAGTGTCGCATGTGGTGGCGCGGTTTGGCCGCTGCGGATGCGGACGCGAGCGGATGGTACATCTGCGGCTGGTGGTGGTGCATCGTTGAGACTGGTTGCATGCGCAGGGGGGACACGACACTATTCATCTCACAGGGACGACGACGGGGGGACGCACTTGACGGGACAGAGAGAGAGGCGATGGGGATACACGCGCACTCGGGGACACACACAGGAAGCGTTACTGAGTTGACGGACGGACGGGTTGTAGGACGGCCGTCGATGTAGAATCCGTAAACTCCCTCTTGCGAGAAAATCCAATCGCGGACGCGGACGGATTGGCGGATAAATTCAGGACGCGCTAAAATTTCCTTCCTTGCGCACAAAAACGACTCTCACGCGACTTGTTTGTTTGACGTTGGACGCGCGGCCCTGTTGTTGTTGTTGAGGGCTGGTCGGCTCGCTTCTTCGCTCGATATCACACAGAGAGAGGGCGACTATTTCAGTCGGGCGAATTGTGCCTCCTCCTTTGCTCGCCCTTGTCGTTCTTTCGAGAGTGCTGGAAGAGCGAGCGGCTGGGCTGTCTGACCGGGACCGGATGGGATGGTTGTCTGCCGGACTTGGGACTTGACACGCGCCACAGCCAATCGGCCTCGGCCTCAGATGTCATTCCACTTTTTACATGAAAATTGTATGCAAGTGCAAATGATGAATTGACAGGCTCAGAACTCAAGATTTTTTCTAGAATAACCTTCGAATTTCGATAGTGGTATCTTTCATACAAACACCAAGATAAAAGTAGAAAATCCAATCATGTTCTCCGCCATTGCGTTTCCCATCTTGGTTGATGCGCAAGTTTTTCTGAGAGGCGTGGAGCTTGCTTTCATTTGGAGCATTTCCTGCTCGTTGATGGCCCACGCAAGCCGAGCAAGTTGAGCGCGTGCGACTTGCTGTGCGACTTGCTGGCATCCCACAATTCTCGAATTGCATGACGCACCAAGTCTTCTCACTCAATCTGCTGGCTCTGTTTCTGCACACTTTAAAAAGCCGTGAGTAATGGGACAGATGCACGTGGCCTGCCTCTCGTTTAAAATATGGCAGCTGCTTGAGATTCGAGCCAAAATGCAGGTTAGCCTGCCAAACTGGATACCTGTGTATTTTTATATCCTGTTAGAGCTAGTGAAGATAATTGATCATTAACAATGGGTTACTGAAGTAAACAATTATTTCATTTTTATAATTAATACATATTTCTGCTCGCCAACTATATGAGGTTTTAATAGGTTTTTATGATGCGAAGAAATAGAGTCGGAAAGATGATCTATTTTGTCGTTCGATTGTCGGAAAGTGTAGAAAGGCGGGCTGTTGACAGCACCTGACTCGATCCTGTCCCAAGCGATCCGTCCAAGCGGCGGGAGAGCGGTGCGTTTTGACCAAGAGCTCCTCAGGTTTGCCCAGATCCTCCTGTAGGCATCGTCGTCAGAGCCACAGTGCCCACCACGATAGACCAACTGCTTGTATTTCCGTCCCACCGCTCACTGCAAGTCCAACGCATCATGACCTGGCCCAGGGACGCAAGTCGGCTCAGCAGCCGTCCAGCCCATTTGCTGGCTGGACTCAACAACCTGAGGGACGGCAGTGCGTCTCAGGACTTACAAGCTGTTGCTGTTTCGTGCGTGCGTCTGTTTTGTCCGCTTTGTCGCAACAGCATGCATCAGACACAGCACAAATTCGCTCTTGGACGATTGGAAGCACTACCCACACACAGACCTTTACGCCCGCAGCCACGTTAGTCTCGCAGTTGCTTCATGGGCGCACTCATGCCACTGGACGCAAGTGATCGGCCCTGTGACGTCAACGCCAGCGAGTGCTCTAATTCACTATAATAACTACCGGAGAGGAAGGTGCGGCAATGGGGAGTGCTGCCCAAGCACGCACCTGGTTGCTGTTGTTGCACTGATTGCTGTTGTTGCGTGTTTGCTGAGTCCCCAGCGTTTGTAGTGGGCACATCGCAACTTCAACGTCCAACTGACGTTGCAGGATTTACTACGTTCTGTACGGGTAGTCAAATAATCACGTGCTTGACTACCAGGTCTGCAATTGCTTTGATGGTACAGTCTACCACAAAACTGGTACAGCGCCAATTGCCAAAGACACGTTCAGGAAGCCTCACGAGACCGCCGATCCAACATCTCACTCGAGCAACCATGGTGGTCTCCAACGACCGCAGCGCCGAAGAGGTTCAGCTCGTGAACGAGCAGCTCGAGCAGCGCCACTACGAGTTCCGCTCCAACTGCAACGACGGCGACGGTGCGTCACATTCAACCTCTGACCGAGTGAGCATTGACACTTTGTGCGTGTATGGGTTGGTAGCTCATGCAACTTTTTTTGTGGACTGTGGAAGCAGGCGATGCGAGCGCCTGTCACAGCTGGGGCGAGTGGCTCGCGGTCGTCGACAAAAACTACGCTGGAGCTGGTACGTATTGGCATCTTGTGGGATCTTGTTGATCGCAGAGAGCGGCGTGACTGACTGATATATGTGTCTTTGTGTGTATGCCTTTATAGCGGACATGTACAAGCTCAACTGCGCCAAGAACAACTACGCCGCGTCGTGCTTCAATCTCGGACGCCTCAAGCGTACGTACTGTGGCTTTGATTGCTTGGGCCTGCTTGCGATCTGTGGAATTGGACAATTGGCTCACTTGTCAGTCATGATTTTAATTGTCCTTCGTGCCGCCAGTCGCTGGCAAAGGAGTGGAGATGAACGACTTTGAAGCGACAAACCTCTTTGGTGCGTCATGCTCTGGCCACATGGCATATCTGCGTGTCGGATCACTGACGTTGTTTCTTGTGGCGATTATGAACAGAGAAATCGTGCGACGGCGGCCATTCCCAGGGCTGCCACCACCTCGGCGTCATGTACATGAACGGCGTTGGCCGTGACAAGGTGCGGTAAATACCATCAGCAATGCGCTAATCTTGTGGTTACAGCGTGGCTCACATTTTGTGTACCACTCGCTTTGCAGAACGTGCTGAAGGGACTCGAAGCTTTCAAAGAAGCTTGCGAGCGCGATGATGCGAACAGCTGCAACCGCGTGGCGTCCATGTACCTGTCCGCGACCGAGAAGAGTCCATTCAAACGGGACCCGCTGCTCGCGAAGGGATTCTTAAAGCGAGCGTGCGATGCGAACTTTGCGCCGGCGTGCCACAACCTCGCGGTCATGTACAAGAAAGGTGACGTCGGCATCGAGAAGAGCGACGAGAAGTTCGAGGAGTACTGCAACAAGACCACGGAGCTCATCGCGCAAGCTGGCGGCATGTCTGGCGTGAAGGGCACCTAGACGAGGAGTTATTTTAGACGACAAATACAAGGTTAAAGAAACGATATTCGATGGCACATGAAAGCGAAAACATACCATTCGCCACATTCCCCGCTCGAAATTTGCCAGCCCCAAGGCATTTATGTCAATTCCACCTCCTCGATATCCGAGTCGTCGTCATCACTAAAGTTTAGGACGTTTGCGGTGGCGGAGAGATCGTATCGCGGTCCGTGGGCGTTTGGAGAGTTTTGCTGAGAAGACGTGGAGATCGATGCAGCACTTCGACCTTCGTTGCCCACAAGTTCGGTTGCCTCATCTACAACCATAGAGAAATAGATCTGGTGAGCATGATGTAGGCATATCACGAGAACTTTCCAACGCATTCTTACCATCGCGAAAAAAGTCGAGAATGCTCTTTCCACCAGTGTCCAGCGATTCTTCTTCAAAGTGCTGAAGTTGAATTGCGACTTCACTCGCCCGGCTCTTGACAGAATACCTGGTGTGTAAATTTCTCTGCTGGCTGAAGTCTTTAGCTTGCGAGACCTGTGATCAACAGAAAACGAATTAGGCTTTGATCATGGGTGATACGCAAGCAGCCTCCTTCACAAAGTTGAACTCGCACCTCATCAACAGTTCGGGAAGCACTCAGGTCACCGACGCTGCCGTCGCTCTCCTCCAAACTCGGAATGCTCGCCTGGAACGACAGTTCAGACGACGCCACCAATGACGCCGAGAACTCGAACGAACGATAGCTGTGCAGCTGGGTTCGGTCCGACGCCTCTCTGATACTATCTCCTGCTGTGACAGTTTCTGTGCTAATGATTAGCTCGTGCTGGGTGACAGCCTTGCCTCTATCCGCTGATCTTGTTGCGTCTGGAGCACTCTGAATGTCGACAATCTCGAGCTCATCCAACTCATCGCTTGGTAATGCAGACACGGAGCTGACCGCTACAGGGCGTAGATGTAGCTGATCTTCGTTTCCTGTTTGGCACTGAGCTCCATCTTCCTGAAAGTCGCTGGCAGGATGCATCACATCGTCGATTTCAGCAGCTTGCAATTCGACACGAACATAGTCATGGTCTTCATATTCAGCTTCGATATCCGCTGCGAGTGACACAGTTTGTTCGGCCACATGCTCTGATGCTGGCAAACTCGAAAGCTCGTACTTCTTGGAGTCCATCTCAAAGACAACTGGGCCCTCCGGAGCGAGTTCTTGTTCTTGCGTTGTGCTCACGGGTTCAGGCTTTGTCGGAGATGGTTTTGGCGACACGGTAACAAGTTTCATAACAACATGAGCCTCTGCCACTGCACTGGAGGCGTGGCTTAAGGTCGCAAGCTCAACATTTTCACAGCTGCGACCATCAGTCGGCCGATTGTTTTCAGCAGCACCCGCTTTCGCTTCTTCTGAAGCTTGGACGTCGAGGGTGTCAGCACGAAGCTCGACCAAGAGCGGTCTTTCTTCTTCGACGACTGTGAGGTCTTTCATGCTGAAAAGTTTCTTGAACTCTTCTTGCGTTGGTCTGACATATTGGCTCAGTGGTTTCAAATCCCCCGGTCCGAGGCTGTGGTTCTCATCGCGGCTTTCCTGAGCTTCAATTTGAGCCATCACTTGGATTTCTTCACGTTGCTCGATGGGGTGATTCAATTGGTGTTGCTCGTCAGTAGTAGCTGCGTCGACCCTGGACGAAAATGCTGTCATTGCTTGCCTGACGAGGTCTTGATTGAGCTGCGACTTCGTCTCGGTTTGCACTTTTAAAAGCTCGAGCGCCTGCTGTCGTGTCTTCTCTCTTGGAACCCACTCCTTTTCAATGATGGAGTTGACTGAGCCTTCACACTCAATCATTCTCTGCAGCACATCAGTTGGGAGGATCTCCAAGTGGCCGTGAAGAGCTTGCTGAACGATTTGAAGGTGTTCGTTTGACAACAGGTTGCACTTGGGAGGCACGCCGAACCTCTGCGATAGCTGATCAAACTTAGAGACTTGGCTTGCAATTCTTTCCTGCACAACTTGCTCGTCGTGTAGATACTGACTGCGCAAGAATTTGCGAGTGGCCAGGGAAGAGAAGCTCTTCCTGGAGGGGCTCTGGGTAGACAATGTCGATCTCTCGACAGCTCTACAAAAAGGAGTTGATAAGTGAGTACGAGTTTCTTCACTTCAGCGCATAGTCACGAGAGAATACGTACTTTTGAGCTCTGTTCTTGACCGCATCCATGGCGCTTTCTGCAACAATGCTGTAGACGTAGTCTGAGATCACGGCCAATCCATCTTCAGATTGCTCAGCAACAGGCAACGCCGAGGTTGATACAGCTTCTGTCAGTGGCAAAGGCACATCTCTGACGGCAAACTGCTCAATCGCAATCGAATCTGGAAGTTGCACAGCAAGAGGCTCGATTTGAAGCTGCTCTTCCTCTGTGCTGGTCTGGATCGCTTTTTCGATGTCGCTTGTTGCATTCACTTCCGCGTTTGTTTGGACAGCGATGTCGGCCTTCAAAACAACAGTCTCCGCGTTGAGTCTGCTCTCTTCGGCCTTCGCTTGGGGGCTCGCGTATCTTGCTTCAGAAGCAACTGTTTGAGAGCCACAGTCCTTATGCACCACAGGAACACCCTCCACTCCACTCGATTCTGACATTTTGTCCTCCAGACGCTTGACATGATTCTGCGATTCACTCAGCTGATCAATCAGCACTTGCTTGTCTTTAAGTGTCGTCAAGTGCAACTGCTGCATCTTTGCCAACTCAATCCGTGATTCAGACAGGGTCGAGTTGACCATCGCAAGGGCCTGCTCGAGTCGCTTGATCTCGAGCACTGTCGCCATGTCATTCTGGTTTGCTGAAGGCACGAGTGATGGACCCACGCCTGCTTGAAACTCCATCTTCCTTTTCAGATCCAGGAACTGGATCTGCTCTTTCAGCTCGTTGAGCTCGGTCAGTGCATCGTCTTTCTCCTGCAGCACACTGTCCAAGTGCTCTTGCGCCTCTTTCACTTGATGTTCAGCAAGGATCCGCGAAGCTTTGATCTGCTCTGCAAGCTGGTTCTCAACGTGTAGTTGCTCATAGAGACCCTCGATCTTTTTCGCTTCTTGCTGGGCAAGGGATCGGAGAGACTCCTGGTGATCTTGCAGTGCGTACTCCACTTGCTGAAGTATTTGCCGCAAAGCTTTCTCTCCGGAGCCTGAGGAGTCACTCGTCAGATTACTCTCTTGTACTGACTGTGGCTTCGGAACGGATTTTCTGGAGCGGGAGTCGGCGATCTTGAACTCTTTGTTCTCTCCAGAATGACGCCGCAAATGATGTTTGTCGAGGAACTCAGTCGAAGCGAACATTTTCCCGCAATAGAAGCACTGCCGTGCCTCCTTGATCCGCTTGTTGTGCATGTACTCGTCTTCATCGTCGTTCTGATTTCGCCCTACGTTCCTTTTTTGCCGAGGCACCATGTCTTGAAGCAGCGATTCAATCGTTGCAACGGCTGACGGCGTCGCCCTGAAGCAACATTGAAAATACACGTTACGTTAGACAATGCCACCACATTGAGGGCGATGCACAAGATAGACCACACGAAATAATCGAATGTGGAGACAGTACCCTTGCAGTTGCAGCAGCTTGGCGATGTTTTGTAGCACTTGGTGGAGTTTCTGGACCTGCTTATCGCCGCTCTTCGATCGCTCTTTCCACTTTGTCGCGCGGGCTGCAAACGCCTCGCATTCTCTACGAGTACACAATCACCAGTCGTGAGCATACTCCGCATCCACACATCAGCACAGAACTCTCAAATATCTGCATGCATCTACGCACTTTTCACACAGCACGAGCTCTTTCTGCAGGGTCTCGAGCACCGTGCCGTCACGCGAGCGCATGAAGAGCAGGTACTCGGTCGCGAGCTGGAAGATGCGCACGATGAACCACGCGCTGCGCTGCTGGTCGTCACCACCGCCGTCGACTGCGAATGCTCTGCTTTCACCACGCAGTGAGGCGTCCATGGACGCAACCGTCGATGCGCCCGCGGGCAGCCGCGCAAACGTCAGGTGCAGCACGTAGGGCTCGAGCAGCGTCGGGTCACCGCGCCTGACAATGTCCGGTAGGTGCAGCGCGCGCAGCAAGCGCCAGTTGAGCCTCTCCGTGCGCTCGCGCCAGCAAAAGCGCTGCTGCTGCTGTTGCGGCATGGACGCAGCGCGTCGCGCAGTCTTCATACGAAGTGCGCGTCTGCCTGCCAATGCGGAAATGAGCATTGCCCAGAGTAATGGATACGCTTCAACCACCGCCTGATTCAAAATAGCCATCGATGATTGGCCATTTTCTCACTAAATTGGACTATTTGTAGCCAATGGGATGGCGTAAAGTTACACGAAAATGCGGAATCGCAGCAAACTTGAAAAAGCAAGTTGCTGATGGACGACGAGCCAACTGGCGGCGGCGGTGGTTCGCTGTCGGCGCGTTACCTGTCGCAGCCGCAGCGACTTGTCGGGTGTTCGTTGCCGCCGCGTGTAGCTGACGCTGATGCTGGCGCAATCACACGCACGCGGGGTTTCGTGACGCTGGCCGTGCCGCACATCCTCGAGTCCGCTGCCACGACGCAGCGCCTGCCCGAGACGTCCCTCGTGCGCTTCCGATGGAGTCATGAAGCGAGTGAGCGCGGGAGTCTCTTCCAGCCTGTAAGGATCACGAACGCGCCAGGTATTTTGCGTCATAGGCGGCAGACAGCGACAAGGAGAGACCGTGGGCGTGACGTAACAGCAGGTACGCCGACTGGTGACTGGAGCAGAGAAGGTGATGACGACGGCGAAGAGTATGAAGACGAAGAGACCAAGAGCGACACAACGAGTGCGCGATCGATTGAAATGGTGTATCCAGTCTGCGTCGACGCGCAGCGCTTCATCGAGTATCTGCGTGACATGGTAGAGCCCTTGCTCTCGATCTGTGAGTCCACACGAGCTGTGCTGTGTGAGTGGTGTATTCATGCCTATGTGTCTTTCTATCTCTATGTGTCTATTTGTGTGTGATGTGCTAATGATGGTGACGACAGAATGAGATCGTGCTGGACGTGAGTGATCGAACCACGCGGCGCAAGTACGGCAAGTGCGTCGTCCCGCTTTTCACACACACCACCAGTGCTGCCTCGAGTGACGGCAACTCGCGTTCCTCGCAGAATCCCACTACTGCGGTCGAGCACGTGCTGCGCGAGCTGAGACGCGATAATGCGCTGTACGAGATAAAGTCGCTAGAGTCCGATACGGAAGACGTCATGATTGGTAAGAGTCCACTTTCTTGTACACGCTATGTACTGGGATAAATATCGGTTCTGCGGCATCTAATGATCGTTCTTCATGGGTTGTTATAGGCTACTTGGCTGTCAAGCTCGACATTCAATTCAGAGACTTTGGCGATGGAAACCTCATTGATCCACCAGTCTCTCCTCACGCCCCAGTTCTCGTTCCTCGTACGAGCTCCACTGTGCGAGTGAACGTGAGGCAAAATGCTGTAAGGAGGCGTGATGGTGAGCATGACGAGGATCGAGAATTTCAGTTTGGAAATGTGTCGTCGATCTCATATCTGGAGAGTGATGGGTTCCACAGTTTACAAGGAAGCAGTTCAGGCAGCGAGGGCATGCTGTCATCGATGAGCTCTGTGCAGCGATATGCTGAAAAAAAGACTTACGGTGCGAACGACTCGCCATCATCTCAGTCCTCCATGCTGCAACACTTGATCGAGAAAGGCAAAGCGCTTCAGCAGTCGATGGCCAAAGCTGCATACGAAGAGGACGACTGGCTTGAGCACCAATTCCCTATCGTCACGAGTCCGAGTGCCGATGATGATGGCCTACACCAGCAAGATATCGCCGCGAATGTCGTTTCCTATGAGGATCCAAGCGATGACATCAGCGACCATGATCCTCGCAGCTGGCAATCAATCTTGAAGCAAGCCAAGGAGCAATCACCGACACTGGAGATCGATCAAAATGTTTCTCACAGCTACCGGATGGCATCTACGACTGCTGCCCGTCTGGCTCTGGCCAGCAATGCGCAAGGACTGAAGATCACTTTCGAGGCCGTCAAGTTCACGAGTGGGTTCATAGACCAGCTGCAGCAATTGAGGGATTCCGCGATCTCGAGTCGCTTCAGCCCCATCGAAATGGTTGTCTCGCACAGCGACATTGATACACTTTTAGCATCGACGACCGAGAACAACGCAGTAAACCAAGTCGGGCGAACCGAGCCGCTGTTTACGATCACTCCGTCGCTGCGAAAGCGCGAATTCCGACTCACGTATTCCCACGCCGTGCCACTTCAATTCCTCGGAGATCGCTCGGTTCTGAATCCACATCTACGGTCGAGCAAGAAACAGCTCCAGTTCTACGTCGCGTGCCGAAGCCAAGGAACTCCACGTCGAGGATCAAGACACGACAAGAAAGGCCAGATTTTGTTGCACGGTGCTGTCCCAGTATGCGAGATCTTGGATCGAGAACCAACTCCCGATTCCCAGACTGTGAATGTGTCATTGTTCGTTCATCGGGAGGATGTGACGGCCATACAACAAGCAAGAAGGCTGGAGAAGGCTCACAGGGTTGGCGTGCTGAAGGTAACATTCCAGCTCTGTACCATGGAAGCCGAAGCGAACGAATGCGAGATCAAGGATGTAAGCAATCTGGTGCATTCACCACCTTCAAGCCGCCACGAATGGACGAGACAAAGTGCTGGAAGCCCAATACCAATACGCGAGACAAAAATCGCTGCGCCAAGAAAGATATTGCGTCTGAGTCGGCACGATACGCATGGGAATGCAGCTTCGACGCCGAAGATCACAACTCAGCTTGCGGTGATGATTGACAGAGCGACTTCAATTCGCTCCTCGAAAACTCGGCCACTGGAGGAATCCTTCATCCGATGTCAGTATACGATTCCGCCGAGCGGCTCTGCGAGTAAGACCGCGCCGCCCATTGCATCGTTCAAGCGATCCTTCCGACGAAAGCTACGTCGTGTAACTGGGCCAGAAGATCGTGCGCATTGTGACAATGTTGGCCACATTGGTGTCTTTTCTCTTGACGTGGACCAACTCGCTGTTCAAGGATTTAAGAAGAGACTCCTGGTAAGTGCGAGCTGACCTGTATCCTATGCGTCTCTTCTGGTGCAGCTCACATTAATCTCTGACGTCTCTGTTTGTGTTGGTGTGCTGGAATAGATCATCGAGGTCTGGCTTCAAGGACTGCAGCACGCAAAAGATGACGACGGCGAGCTGCTGGGTCTGGTCAAAATCCCGTTTAATGCATTCTCATCGTGCTTCGGGTACGCTTGCCTGGGTGAAAATTATATGCCTTGATCGAGTACCAGAAACTGACATGAATTGTCTTGTGTGTTGGGTAGAGAGGGCAGTAGCGATTGGGAACAGATTATTCCGTTTGTTGGAATTGACGAGCAGCTTCCGATCGAAGATCCCTTCTCCGGTCAAGTCGCTGGTTTCCTTCAGATTCGTGTTGCAATTGGAACCGCGGAGCAGGTATGGAACAAATATGTGCAGTGCTCGCTCGCATGTCAACTTAATTTGCTGAATTTTCTCCGCATGTGGGCTCAGATAATTGCCCTCACCTCAACTGTGCCAGGAATCACGCGACTCCAAGCGATCGTCAAAGGCGTTCTTTGCCGAAAAGCGCATGCTTTTCATCGTAAAACCAAGTCGAGTCGAAGTGCCAATGAAGACGATCAAACTGGCGAAAGTGTGGAAGAGCGTCGAAGTCAGGTCGACAGTGAAGTGGAAAGCGACATCATTCAGCCGAACGACTCGAGCATCCTGATGCAGGAAGCCGAACTCGGCCCCTCAAGCCTGCTGACGATAGCCTCGTCGCCGAATGCACGAAGGCTCCTACCAGCGACCATCACGCTGTCAATACAAGTGCACTCGATCACCGGACTCATGCATGCGATCGAGGAACAATGGAGCCAAGTGTGTACCTCGCCGTCTAAACTCGAGCTCAAGAAGCATCTAGAAGGGCTGCTCACCGACGGAGTCGCCACTACAATTCTGGAGTGTGATTTCTGCCTTGGTGTCGAGCTTGAGGATACAGCCGAAGCGCGGAGTATGGGGCGGAGTGGCACAACAGCTCGGCTGTACAAGAAAAATGGTCTTTGGTACAATCATCTTAGATTTCCAGCTACCCAGTGTGCGGTGATGAACTCCAAGCAGCTGCTTCAAATTCGCTCTCCACTCCAGCTCCAAGTCGTTGTCCACCCAGAAGTGATCCAAATCATACAGGATGAGTGTCTGGACATTCGAATCCTTTCGTGGTGCCCGCGCAGCAACACCGAGTATAACATCGGTATTGTTTCAGTGCCGACAGCGGCGGTGCTCTTCCGACCAAGTGGCGTGCAAGGCGCCTTCTCAATTGCAATTGGCGAAGGTAAGAACTTGATTCTGATGAGGTTGCTGATCCTGTTCTGTGTGGTATGGCCATTCTGACTTTTGTTTTTGCTGTTGTAGAAGTTCTGAGTGGTCGACTTGGAGTGCAAGTGCAAATTGTACGTCATCCAGACACTCTCAGCTCACATCAAGTACTTCACGCTCCATTGCTTGAAATGCTCGAGCAAGGAGCGATGAGATTGTTGAGTAACCGACCAGTATCGCCAACGAGCCCTGACGAAGTCACAACGGACCAGTCATTAGCCAACCAAGCCGACAAGTACCAGCACACACAGGTACTTACAACACGTCAATCTCAATGGTCTGCATGTTCTGAAGAGCTCTAACTTTTATGTTTCCATTACTGCTAACTGATTACAGGTCACTGACGAAAGCTGTCGAGAATGGCAAAGCGACGGTGATAAAGACGCGCTGATGACGTTTGCTGCAGAGGAGGACTTCGAAGGTGAACCAGAACATCACGAGCTATGGCCATTGACCTTACACGTGGACCAGTTCGCCGATATCACCAGGGTTTCTCCTGCAGTCGAAGGTGCTGAGTCGCTGGCAAGTGGCGTCCAAGCCAGCGGTCTCAACCGGCAAGTGATGGGCGATACAGAAGATATGTTCGCTGGCGAGGATCGTGTGCCAGACGATCACTTCAGCACCGAGGACTGCATCTCCGTCGGCCAAGCTTCTGCGTTCACACTCGATGAAACCACCGAATACTACAGACCGATCACGTTGTCGTCTTTCGGGATCGACGAATTCGCGATGTCTCCTCTGAGTGACAGTGTGTCGCCCCGATCTCCAGATGAAGAGCTATTTCTTACAGTACGTACGAGCTTCGGCGAAGAAGAGCTCATGGAAGATCTGACTTTAGCAGCAGTGACGCCACGACTTGAAGAGGCCAGTCCAGGGCAACATGTTGGTGTGGAAGGCGAGCATGTGGCCAACGAGGATGCCACTGATGCAAGGGAGACAGTCAAAGTCTCAGATGGCTATGATGACTCTGACCCTGAGCTGGAAGAGTTGGGCACCATCGGGCGAGCATTTTTCTTTCCTGCCGATGGAGAGCATGAAGATTCCAAGAACAGCTGCACATCAACAGCGCAACCGGACGACGAGACGCGATCTTTGGGATCTGAATACGCCGACCACGGCACCGAAATCTCCTCTGAAGACCACACTGGTATGGTTGTGGATGCAGCCACCACTTCACCTGAGGCTGTGGACCCAGGCGATACCGATGACACCATTGAGGACGAACGTGGGCTCGGCTCGAGCGCGCCTCGCTCCGAATCAAGAAAGTCTTCAGCTGAAAGGAGTACGACCACGTCGGACGAGAAGGCAACTCAAGTGAACATTGAGAGTTGCGCAGTGATGGATAAAAGCAATCAGGTCGGCTTGAAAGACGATGCCGAAGAAGACTCGACGGACGCTGATCATGGGATCCATGCCAACGGTGAAATGCCTCAATACGCTGAGCACGAGGATGCGCCCGAGCAGAGACATCCGCTTCAGCCTGATCATGTCGACCGTCGAGCTGCCACGAAAGAGATGGTCGATGTTGCCTGCGGAACTGCAGATGATATCGACCACCTTCCTTGCTACGAGTCAGCAGAAGAGAAGGACGTTGTACAAAGTCTGCACGTCGAGGCAAACCGAGAACAGCTAGAGGTGAACCATGGGGCTGTTGAGCATTCAATTCCTTCAATTGGCACTGCGCTGAACGCAGATGGCGAGCTTTCGGACCCAGATCCTGGTAATGCCAGCTGCGCATTAGCACAAGAAGCGCAGCTGCTACAGCCAGATCAGGAGCCGTCGAAGGAGCCGTCGTTCACCCTTCCAGCAGACAAGTTTGAGCTTATCTGCCAGTTGCTGACAGAAATCCGAGATTCCTGCGGCTCGAGCCTCGTGAAAGAGATGTTGCAGGCTCACAGTGCTCGCGTGACGCAGATTGAGGGTCGAAATGAGCCGATCAGTGCGCATGATCACTCTGTGCGGACCCAGGAAGAACACAGTTCGATTCGAGCACACCGCAGCAACGCCGACTCGCTACACAAGTTGGCTAATCCCACTGCTAAAACGAGGGTTGATTCAGAGACCATAGAGTGCCCGAGAGTTCGTCAGAAAAGCCTCACAACGTCAACTACTGAAGTAGATCGGGCAAATGTCAACGCAATGAGCCATCGAGACGACAATGCCGATGGCGTACGAGAGGACTGTGAACTTCCTATGGTGCATGCTCCAAGAGTGGACCTGAAATCCGTGCACTGGAGCGATTCTTCGACGCTTCAACAAGAGATGCAGCGGTGCTTGAAAGCGGGTGTTGCCGACCAGATTTCGCACCAGTCAATGGAGGATACGACAGTGGAAGTGGACGCAAACGCACATACCAGCCCACGCCAGTGTGCGAAACTATATGGCGACGAAGTCGACGCACTCGCTACCCCATTGTTTGCGTTCTCGAGTCAGCGAGTGAAGAAACCGGTTTTGTTCAAAGCAGACTCGGAGACAGAGCGGATCGCAAGAATTATGCAGGGAAGCGTGAACTACTGGCGCAAAGGAGACGAGCACGCGCTCACAAGTGAAGATGACTCGGTAGATTCCTTCGACTCGGACGATGACGACGATTGGTGCTTTTGATTTGCGTGGAGTGTCGACTGAGTTTACCGATGAAGTCAAGCGGCGTCTGTATAAAAGTCAGCCTGAGCAAAATAGATGTACAAATCCATGACCATGTTTGGAATGCGAACAGAGCTTTGAATCCAGAGCAAGCCTTAAGAACGCTACTTCCGAGGCTTTGACTTCCGTTGTCCCGCTTTGCGCAGCTTTTCGTAGAACGAGGCCTTTGGTTGACTGGCCCCTGATTGCTCCGCAGGTTCTCGACTTGATTCGTCTTCATCAGCGTTCGAGGTCGTCTCCCGTTCAGCGCTGATGGCTTTGCCCGAGCTTCGCCAAGCAGATTCCCCAGAGAGCGAAGCTCCGGCCATGTCAGGGAGGATTTTGCCACTGCGCATTTTTTCCAGCAACGACGTCCTCTCCAAACACTCGCGATGCACTGTTTGCTGTAGGAGCGCTATTTCCTGTTCATGGCAAGATATACAAGGACTTAACCACGCTAGCCAGCATTTTCGATAGCTCCAACGCTCCAGAGCTCTAGAAGAGCTGAAGTGAGGAGTAAACATAGAAGTCATTGCAATTCACGTACTCGTTCTTTCTGATCCAAGGTGAGTCGAAGCTTCTCGATCACTTTCTCGAGGTCGTGGCTCTCTTGGTTGTTGCCGCTGTGATTCGAGCCTTTCTTGCTACGATTTGCGTCCGTGTGTTGCTTCCCTCCATTGCTTGAGCCTTGTTCCTCCCACGCAACTTGCGGGGCTATGGAAGGCTGCAATTTCTTCTCATCCTCCAGCTGGTTCACCTTCACCTGCAGAGAATCAACGCGCTTCTGGAGCACAGCATTCTGCGATTCGAGGCGTTGTTGGCTCTGAGCCGTTTCCTGCTGGAGTTTATCCATCTGCTGCTTCGCTTTGTTCTTTTGTTGATCAAGTTCACACTGCAGCGAGCCGTTCTCTTCGTCTAGGTCTCTCTATGCCCATCAGATGACCAAGAGCACAATCAGCACTCACACCTCGCATTGATAGTAGCACCTGGAGTACCTTGTGGTCTTCCAGGCTCAAAATCTTCTTCTCCAGGATGTCCGTCAGTGATTTTGTTTGCATGCCGCTCTGGCGAACGTGCTTCATAATTTGAAAGTCAAATGTGCGAGTGTGACCAATCGGTTTGTTCGCACTTGACAACATAGGGATACAGAACATTGAACACATAGCCCACCTGCAGTTCCTCCATACTGCGATCCGCTTGATCTTTCCAGTGGGATACTTGACGCTCAACCTCACGCAGCTATACAAAATCCACATGAGTCACGCACGACAAGGTCACACTCACTACCAGACTGGCAAACATATCATCATACCTGCATCTCCAGATGTTGGGATGTGCTCTGGGTGCTCGCCAAACCGTGCTGAATTTCCGAGGTCTCCTTTTTCAAATACTCGATGTACTCCTTCTGCGTTGTTTTGAGCTCTTCAATGGCCTTTGCGTGGTCGCGCTGCAGTCGATGGAGATCGTTCGCATGCTCGGTTCGCGTCTTCTCGAGCTCTTTGACGAATTCCTGCTTGAGTTTCTCGGTCGCTAGAGCGTTTTCCTCGCTTTTCTTCTGCAAGGTGTCCACTTGGATGCGCAGGTGAGAGATTAGCTCGTCCTTCTTCACATGCTCTTCTTGCACTTGCGCACGCTCTGCCAGCATGAGGGCCTTGTTTTTCTCAAAGCTGTGGAGCTGGTGCTTGAGCATGATCACTTCGCTATTCAGATGAGAGAAAGATGACCGCTCGGCGTCATTCGAGGACGTGATCCGCGAAAGCTCCTGCTGCACTGCCTTCAGCTGCGTTTCAAGCTGCTTCGCGGCATCCTGCTCTTCTTCAACACGCTCAGTCATTCCAAGCAGTTTCTGCTTCATTTGGTCTCGTTCAGTCACTGTTAGGCGCTCGCTCGAGCTCCACGACTCCTGGCTCTCTGCATAGCGCGCTTCAAGCTCTTTAATTTTCGCTTTCTTGCGCTCAAACTCGACCGCGAACTCTGCCTTCTGCGTACTCGACTGCAGCTTGCACTTCTCGATCTGACTGGAAAGATGCAGAATCTCATTACGCAGCTTCTGCTCAGTGAGTGAACTTGCAATTTCCCACTCTTCGTCAGCTCTCTTCATCTGATTCTGCAGCTGCTGGTTTACATTTTGCTGCTGAGCAAGTTCCCGCTGCGCATTGGAGATCCTGGCGCTGCTTTCACTACTCTCCTGTCGTAGCTGTGTGCACTCTGATGCGATCTGATGCGCGTTTGTCGCAAAAACACCAGCAATCTGTTCAAAACTCTTCTTCAGCGACACGATCTCGGCCTTCAGGTCCTGCGAGATCTTGCGCTCGCGCTCGAGGAAGCGCACGAAGTCCTGCGAAACCGATAGAAACACAAATACACACGCCACAGTCGAGTCAGCACCATGCAACTCTTGAGCATGATCTGATAAATAGCCAACATGATAATCACACGTACGTGGAAGGTCTTTTTGTACTTCTTGGCGGTCGCCTGGAGCGCTTGCACCTCGGCAAAGACGAAGTAGCTCACGCCGCAGAACGTGCACGCGGTGTCCTCGACGTCCATCTGCTGGATCTCGGCCGGCAGCTTCTCGCGCTTGAGGCCGGTGTAGAGTTCCTCGCGCGTCGGATCGCGTAGCTCATGCTCGTGTGTCGACGACATCGCATACACAGCGCTCACTGCAACACTTCAACAACTGATCTATCATTTTCTCCAAATTGCATTACGGACGTCGTTTCGTGTCCGCAATGAATTGACATTGCAATTCATTTTTGCGCAATTTTTTGTGTGACGCCAATTCATTTTTGCGCAGAGTGATGGTGATTTTGCCCACTTTCCTTCATACCAAGCTGAAGTTGCAGGCGACGACGATGCGGGCGAAGACGAAGGCGCAGGAGAGTGCGAGCGCGAAGGCGCTGCTCCGCGTTTACAAGTCGTCCCATGCAGTCGGTACGTGGATTTGGATGCTATAGTGTGGTATTCGCACGATACGTCAATGCTAATCGTGTGTTTCGCTGTTTAGCATCGGCGCACGAAGAGGTGCAAGAACTGAATGACCACGTCGAGCAAGTCGGCGCTCACATGATAAACCTTCAAGGTAAGGGGTGCAATCGCAACGTGCATGTTGTGACTTTATTGATTGGCTCGTCTGAAGAAGTTGCATGTGGCGTGGTGATATTGTTAGCGGAGTTGACGAGTTTGCGTCTCGAGGTGCTCCGATTGCAGAATCCCGCCTTCAATGAGCGAATGCGGCGGCTGAAGCAAACACGCTTACACGAGGATAAATAACAAAGTCACAGCGAACGATAGTAAAGTTATCGTTTGTCTTTGGGCCATTTACCCGGTGCTACCAATACGCATGAACAGAGGAAACTCTAGTGGGTACTTCAGTACCAACTTGACAGTGCTGATATAGCTTACCATGGCAGCTCGGAGCCTTCAAAGTGGAAGATCTTGGCGGAATCTTCGAGGGTCGCGTTCTCGATGATCTTGGTCAGGCCAACGACGCTCTCCTTTGGAGTGACGTTGCCCTTGTGGCCGACCATCGCCGTCGCGACGTAGCCAGGGTGCACTAGCAGGCAGCCGATCATCTCGTCCTTCAGATCGAGGGTCAAGCTCTTCGTGAGCATGTTAAGCGCAGTTTTTGATGCGCGGTAGCCGTAGTAGCCGCCGGACGAGTTGTCCGAGATGCACCCCATGCGAGACGTGGACTGCACGACAAACGCGCTTCCGTTCGCCTGCACAGCGAGGCGCAGGCTCGGCAAGAACGCGCGCGTCATGAGAAATGGGCCGACGGCGTTCACTTCAAACTGGCGCATCAGATCTTCCTTCGTCGTCGTCCTCAAGTTCTTGTCCTCCAGGATGCCGGCGTTGTTGATCAGCAGGTCGATCGGCACGCCCTTGAGCGTCTCGGCAGCCTTCAGGATCGACTGCTCGTCGCCAGTGTCAACTGGAATCAGCTTCCACGGCGCGAGCTTCTTCAGCTGCAGCGGTTTGCAATCATTTTGAACGCAACAAGGTAATTATATGGCTCCGTCAGTCGATGCGCGATGCCCGCCTCACAGACGCGGGATAAAAAAACTATGCGAGCGTACCTCATCCGCTGTGTCAACGCTTCTCGCCGACGCCACCACCTTCCAGCCGCGGCTGACGTAGTGCTCCGTGAACGCGAGCCCGATGCCGCGGTTGGCGCCAGTGATCAGCACGGTCTTCGCTGTAGTTGCCATTCTCTGCGTCTTTTTGAAAAATGACGAATTGTATTTTTGACAGTATTTCGTTATTTTGGACACCTTGTCGAAAGTAACACTTCACACGCGGCATTTGGATATCGATCGATCACGAGTGCAGCACTTCAGTTCCGACCGAGCAACGATGCGCAGCAGCTCTGTGGTGATGTCGGCGGCGGCCGCCTTGGCGTGTTTCCTGCTCAGTGGTACAGCTTCTGTGGCTGCACACAATCCCCACTGCGTGCGGTGGCGCGCTACGGGGCGCTGCGACCCGCACGGCGTCCGCGAGGCCCACAACGACGCCACGTGTGACAAGACCATCGCGTCGGGGCTCTCGGGCTACTGCGAGTGCGAGGACCGTCGCCGCGTACGCGAGGTCACGTGCGACCACCACGAGTTCATCTGCAAGGACGCGTGCGCTGAAGACTCGTCCGCCGAGCTCACCTGTACGTCCCTTCGTGAGCGTCCGTCCCTTGACTGTTCATCTCATGGGATGGCTAATGTTGTGTGTAATTGTGATATTATAGACCCTACTGGCTTTGAGTACGTGACCTGCGGCAGTTCGATCAAGCTCGTGCACGAGCCGTCGCGCTTCCGATTGCACTCGCACGAGATCGCGTACGGTGGCGGCAGTGGGCAGCAGTCGATCACCGCGCACGGCTCGCGCAACGACCGCAACAGCTACTGGCTCGTGAAGGAAGGCGACGGCGAGGCTGGGTGCTCCATCGGTACATACCAACATGATGTATTTGCTATCAACTGTAGGCTACTGGATACTACATACTAACGCGATAGTATCTCAACGCAGGCGAGAAGGTCCAGTGTGGCGCTACGATCCGCCTCGAGCACGTCATGACGCGCCGCAACCTGCACACGCACGGCTTCCCGGCGCCGCTGACCGGCGGCCACGACGAAGTGAGCGGCTACGGCGTCGCGGGCGAGGGCGACGCGATGGACACGTGGGTCGTCGAGTGCGAGGAGAGCCAGCAGTGCAGCGCGGCGGACCAGTGCGAGGACGACGGCCAGTGGAAGCGTGGCGAGATCGTGCGCCTCAAGAGCGCCAGCACGGGCAAGTACCTGGCCACGGGGGCCAACGCGCGCTTCGACGACTCCAACTGCCCCCGCTGCCCGATCAACGGCCAGCAGGAGGTGAGCGCCTCGAGCGACAGAACGGAGGGCTCGCTCTGGTTTGCGGGCGAGGGTATCTACGCGTCGCCCTAAGGTGTTCTGTACACTGACGACTGGTATGCCAGCACCCACCAGCCTGATCAAGAGACGGCACACATAAAGCACTTCTAAATAGTAAGTCACTGTTTGTTTTTTCGTGTTGCATACAAACATATTATTCTTTTGGTATACACCACAGACCTTGTATCTGTACCAGCCTTGTCAGTAGTCACTAAAGCATTTACTCACTTACTCTTTCAATCAGTCGCTCGAAATGTCCGCCTCCAGAACCTCAAAGCCGTCGTCGTCGAGACTGAACTGCGTGTCCTTGTCCTTGTCGGCGTTGAGGAACACCAGCGGCACGCCGCCGTGGTTCTCCGGCATATCAAAGAGCGCTTTGCTCAGACTCTGCTCCTCTTCATGGAGCGCCTGTAGGAACGCGCAGCCGCCAACAGGAGGAGACAAGGAAGCGCCTGCGGTTGCGGCCAGCTTGGAGCAGCAAACTACCACATCGTGGTCATCAAAGCTCACCTCGAGCCGCTGCGCGAGCTGCAGCAGGTAGCACTTGGACGCGTCCTTGTACCACCGGATCGCTTGCGCCTCGAGCTTCAGCAGCTTTGTGAGCACGACGCGCAGGAAACTGTCCGGGTCCACTTCGCCGATCGCGTCCGCGAGCATCTTCTTGAACTGAGTGGCGTCTGACTCGCTGCTCAGCATGAAGGACTGCAAACCAAAAACCAACGGAACACAACATTAGCATCACAAGCGAACCATACACTAAAAATGCCTAGACAAGAGGTCTCATGAAGGACGCACCGTCGTGAAGAGCGCCGTGAACGCCTTCGCTTTCTTGTAGGTCTCCCTCTCCTGCTCCTGGAGCTCCTTCTCCTCCGCCTGCTTGGAGAGCTCCGACGCGATCGACGCCTTGTTCAGGTCCTCGAGAAATTTCTTCTCCTCTAGGTGGGATACGATCCAGATCATGCACGCATCTGGGTTGTGGCCGCAGGCCGTCACGCTCGCATTTGCGTCCTCGCGCGTGAAGCCCATGGTCACGAGCCGATCGACCGTGAGGCTCGTACGCGCTCGTCCCGTCGATTCACCGCCACCGGCTCCGCGTCGACGCGTATTCCGGCGGTTCTCCGTGCTCGCTTGCTCTGGAGACGATTGCGAGTCGCGGTCTAGGCCATTGATAATAACACAGTGAGCTAGCTATATAATGAATAGGGCACAAAAGGGGAAAAACCAATTTCACATAGGGAAAAACTGATTTCAACCAATTCCGTACCGTTGTATGAATATGCGTGGCGAGAAGAATCCGAGTCGGAATCGTCGTGCACGGCATTCCGGTTGCGTGGCTTGGCACGCGTGCGTTGTGCTGCGCCTTCGTTGTCGGAGGAGGACAGCGACGTCGAGTCTCTCCTTGGCCGCCCGCGTTTCTTTCCCGAACTGGTGGTGGTAGTTGGAGTTTGTCGATGTGTTGGATCAGATGCCGCTCTCGTTACGGTGCTGGGCAGTGTCCCATTTGAATACACGTGAGGTGCTTCTTGTGGGACGCGAGCTGCGGGCGTGGTCGGCGGGACTTCGTGAGCCTCCGTTTTTAAAGTGGTGACTGCGTTTCGGTTGACGTTGGTTTGGGCTGTAGCGACAGGAACACTGGCCTTTGCTTCTTCCACAGACACGGGTGGAGCTGCTGGTGCTGGTCTGACGATAGGAATTGGCAGGATTATCATAGGAGGAGCGGCTGCTTTTTGAGCTGGCTTCGGCACAGCCACCGCTGGACTGGTTGGTTTGGGCTCTTCAAGTTGACTTAAAGAGCTGGGAGCGCTGTGCTGAGCGCCGTTCACTTGCTCTTGGGCAGGGCTAGCACTCTGCCCAATCACTGGATCGGAATCATCCGTACCATTCGCTATTTCAGATTCCAATGACTCACTGGGCGATGCCGAGAGCACCACGGGTTGCTGAGCTTCAGCGACGACAGCAGCCGGAGCTTCCAGGATAATACCATCACTGGCTGGCTGTGTATGCACATCACTCACGATCTCTCTCATTGCAGCGTTCACTTCACTGGTGGCTGATGGCTGCGGAGCTGCTGGCACGTGTTCACTCAGCGCTGGCATCGCTGGTGCCGCTACCACACGAGTCACCCGAGCAAATTCTGGGATTGCTAGCGATGGCGGCACGCCCAATGAGCTCCCCGGAGACACGATGACGCGTGCCGAAGCCGTTGCTGGCGGTGCGCTGCTAATAGCCACAGGACACGGAGCTTGTGCCTGGAAGGAAGAAGTTGGCGTGAACTGCTGCTGCTGATACACTGGCGCGTGCAGGAAAGGCTGCGCGAAACCAGTCGGAGCAACAGGAGGGAACGGGACCATAGACGCTTGAAATAACATGTTGTTGCCGCCAAATCCGGTTACGTTCGCACTGTTGAAGCCACCACCAAGCATGGGCACCGCGGTGTCCACACGCGTTTCCAGCTCGACGTCGACCTGGACAGCACACAAAAAAACAGTACACGTCACTACGAATCCCACTCGTTCATACAGTGAACGCCAAGCATCACCTTCATGTGGTCACGAAACATCAGTGCGACGTCCTTTACGGGCACGCCACGAACCGATCTGTTGTTGATGCGCAGCAGCATCCAGCCTATCAGCACCACATACATCCACAGTTAATCACCATTAGCAAGCTCACCACCAACACGCACATACATCCATTGATGCCGTACCTCGCTTGATGCCAACACGGTCTGCTGGTGAGTTTGGGAAAATGTACGACACGACCGCGGCATATTCCTGGGGCGACACTGCGAAGCGCTGCTCGAGCGTCATGCCGAAGGACCGCTCGCCCGCGTGCTTGACCATGCGCAGCTGCACCTGCTGCGGTACACCTGGCTGTGCGTCTGTAGATTGGAACGCTGGCGGCTGGTTCGTCGTCGGCATTGCTGCGTGTGGTGCCGAGTTTTCCATCGAGAGGCTCTTCGTGTGTGGATGGATTAGATAAATGGATGGCGCGTCTCACTCGGTCGCGCTACGGTTGCTACGGAGCTCGATCAGCAGCATGAACGCAGAGAGCTGTGCGTCCTCTTGGTCTCAGTATGAGAGATGGATGCACGCGCGCGCAGCTGTTCGCGGAGAGAGACGTCGAGCAGGTGAACGGAGCTGCTGGGAGCGATAGCTGGAGCCAATTCGAGATGGCGCCAACGGTCCGCCAGCGCCAAAAATCCGAGGCGGCGCAGGTCAACCTCCACTCAACGATATTGGTGTATGCCGAAACAACTTCTAATTGGCTGAAATTGAAGCACTTTGGCTAGCCTTTTATAAAGCATTAAAATATACTCCTATAAATATATGAAATGCTACATGCTTCAAACAGCAGAATCAGCTGAAGTGCTGATCTCACCAGGCCCATGGTATGCTTTAAGAGAGGATTGCATGCATTATCAAAGGATATCCGACTGTTATACATCCTCAATGACAGGTAAACTCTGTCACCAATCAAATCACTGTTTGCGTGGTCTCATTTCTATATCTATTTCTATATCCAAACCTTTTAGAAACGCGCTTGTTGACTCCCCTCTCCCAATCAGTCGGAAGCTCCAAGCAAGCAAACGGATAGGCACGACACGCGCGATCTCTTCCTGAGCGAGCGACTCGTAGTGCTCTGAACAGCTTCATTGACCAGCCAGCAGACTTGCATCTGCTCTGTGCCACTGGTCGCTGTTAATTCCCATTTACTGCAGCCACCATGGGCGTCCCCGCGTTCTACCGCTGGATCCAGGAGAAGTACCCGAAATGCGTCGTCGACTGCGTCGAGAACCGCGCGGTCGTGCTCGAGGGCGAGCACCACTACGAACTCATGGACACGACCGGCCCGAACCCGAACGGCTTTGAGGTCGACAACCTCTTTGTCGACATGAACGGCCTCATCCACCCGTGCGCGCACCCGGAGCAAGGCGAGGCGCCCAAGACCGAGGAGGAGATGTACCGCCGCATCATGCAGTACGTCGACCGCCTCGTCGCGGCCGTGCGCCCTCGTCGCGTGCTCTACCTGGCCATCGATGGCGTCGCGCCGCGTGCCAAGATGAACCAGCAGCGCGCGCGTCGTTTCCGCGCCGCGCAGGAGGCCGAGCAGCGCATGGAGGTCGAGAAGGAGGCGCTCGAGTACATGAAGACGCTGGGCCACAAGGTGCCGTCCAAGCAGGAAAAAGCCTGGGACTCGAACGTGATCACGCCAGGGACCAAGTTCATGTCTAAGCTCGCCAAGTACATGCGCTTCTACATCCGCGACCGAATCAACAACAACGCGGCGTGGAAGTCGCTCAAGGTACGCAATTCGCTCATTCATATTGTCTCGCATTTGGGGATTTTTTTTCTAATATGGGCTTGTATGTGTTTTAGGTTATCTTTTCGGACGCTGGTGTGCCGGGCGAGGGTGAGCACAAGCTCATGTCGTACATTCGTGTGCAGCGGTCGCAGCCAGGTTACGATCCGAACCAGCACCACGTGCTCCACGGTCTGGATGCCGACCTCATCATGCTGGGTCTGGCCACGCACGAGGTCAAGTTCTCCATTCTACGTGAAGAAGTGCTCTTTGGCAAGCAAAAGTACGAGCGCGAGCGCGAGAAGCAGAAGACGATCCTGGACGCGAACGGCGTGCCGGACCACAAGCGCAAGCGCGGCGACTTTGGCGAACACGACGGCGACTTGCTGGCCTCGGACCAGAAGCCGCTGCAGTACCTGCACATCGCGACGCTGCGCGAGTACCTCCAGATCGAGTTTGAGGTGCGCAACAGTAATTTGTTGTTGTTGCGTTTATTGGAATTGTCTTGTATTACTTTCGTAAAATGTCTAATCTTTTTATAATGTCTTGTTTTTTTTAAAAATAAAATCAGCCATTGTCGCGCGTGCTGCCGTTCGAGTACGACTTTGAACGCGTGATCGACGATTTCGTGTTCCTCTGTTTCTTCGTGGGAAACGATTTCCTGCCGCACCTGCCGTCGCTCGACATTCGCGACGGTGCGCTGGACTTCCTGATTCTGATCTACGCCAAGTTGCTGCCAGCGATGGGCGGCTACTTGACGGACGCCGGCAACGTCGACCTCTCGCGCGTGGACGTGATTCTCGCCGAGGTGGGCGCGGTGGAAGACGTTATTTTTCAACGAAGAGCCTTGAAGCAGGAGGAGAATGAGCGGAGAAGGAAATCGCGCATCTCGTACGAGAAGCGCGACCAGATCGCGGCGGCCGCGGCCAAGGACGACGCAGTTGAGATCCAGAAGAAGCGCCGAATCGATAAGGACGTCATCCAGGCGGACAAGAAGTACGGCGGCATGTCGGCCGAGGAAGCCGTGAAGGCCCGCATTAAGGAAAACGTCGAGAGCCAACTGGAGAAGTACCGTGACGAAGTGCAGGACGTCGTGCGACTAGGTGAGCCCGGGTGGAAGACTCGGTACTACACGGACAAGATGAAGGCCGACGACATTGAGCACGGCGGCGGTCGCGAGAAAGTGTTCCAAAGCTACATTGAAGGTCTCTGCTGGGTCATGCAGTACTACTACTCAGGCTGTGCGTCGTGGCAGTGGTTCTACCCGTTCCACTACGCGCCCTTCGCGTCGGACCTGCGCAACATTGACCGCTTCACGATCACGTTCAACGAGGGCCAGCCGTTCCGCCCGTTTGAGCAGCTCATGGGCGTGTTCCCGTCGGGCAGTAGCCATGCGATTCCAAAGCCGTACCGCTGGCTCATGTCGGAGACCGAGTCGCCGATCATCGACTTTTACCCAAAGGATATCCCCGTGGACCCGAATGGCAAGGCCATGCCATGGCTCTGGGTCGTGCTGCTCCCATTTATCGACGAGGAAAGATTGTTGGAGGCGATGAAGATCGGCAATGATCAGATCTCCGAGGCCGAGAAGAAGCGCAACGAGCGCTTTGGCCGCGAAATCGTGTTCTTCCACTCCAAGTGTTCCGTGATCGACACGCAGCCGAGTGAAGAGAGCCCAGAGGGCACAGCGAACCCAAAGATCTCGGAATCGTTCAATGGGACGCTGATCTACATTGACTCGCTGCATTTCCCGATCGGGTGCATCGTGCCCAGCCCAGAGAAGTCCCAGGTGCACCTGCAGGATATCCAGAACAACCAGTGCTACAGCTACCAGTACCGTCTGCCGCCAAAGTTGAAGCACTGGTGCCGCATTCTCGACGGCGCGCTGGTCCCCTCGCCGACGCTGGTCTCGGAGAGCGACCGGAGAATTTCGATACCGTTCTTCGGCAAGGCGAACATCAACATTATCGACCTGGCCGGCAGCTCCGGCGCGCTGACCAATGTGCGCCAGAACAATTTCAACGGTGGTGGTGGTCGTGGTGGCGGCGGCTATGGCGGACGCGGTGGTGGTGGCTACGGAGGCCGCGGTGGCGGCGGTCGTGGTTATAACAACAACAACCAGCAGCAGCAGGGCGGCTACAACAACAACAACCTCAACGTCAACCGCTACGGCAACGACAACCAGGGCGGCCAGCAACAATACAATCAGTACCTGACGAACGGCGCGGGCAACTGGGGCTCGCAGGAGCCGCGCAACAAGCACGGCCAGTACGGTGGAGGTGGTGGTGGCGGTGGTGGTGGCTACAACAACAACAGTGGTGGTGGCGGCCGCTCGGGCGGCAGCGACTACCACCGCAACAACCCGGGCAGCTACAACAACAACAACCAAGACCGCGGTGGCTACGGTGGCAACCAGCACAACAGCGGTGGCGGTCGTGGCGGCGGCTACGGTGGTCGTGGTGGCGGCTACGGCAACAACAGCAGCAGCAGCTACGGCAACCAGAGCGGCAGCGGCGCTCGTATCCAGTCGGCTTTCGGCGGAAACCTGCAGCCAGTGCAGTCGTTCTCGACCTCAGGAGCTCCGCCTCCAGGACCAGCACCACGAGGCATTGAGGCCCTGAAGGCCGGACTGCGCAACATGCACCAGCAACGCGGCTCGCTACCCCCAAACAGTGGCGGTGGTCAGCCTCCGAGCCAGGGCGGGAACAACTTTACGCGCTACGACCGCTAATTCGAATGCATGAACTGCATTTTGCTTCTGCATTTTGAACAATAGCCCCCAGTCAGCCAATAGGAAGGTTGAATCCTCCCGAGGATAGGTCACGCATGCGGCCTCATAGTGAACACCTCAGACCAGAGAGAGAGAACAAGAACAGAGAGCGCTCTGTGGCCTACGCACAGTAAATTCCAATGATGCTGAAAACCATTTTGCTGCTTCATTTTCTCTGCTGCCCAATTGTTTTGAGAATGCTGCGTGGAACATCCAGTCTTTTCCGGTGGGGAGAAATGAGTGCAGGCCGGGTCCGTTAAAATGGGTCGGATGGGTTTTGTAAACCTGACCCATTTATCGTTTTTATTGCCTCTGTACCGTATTTCCTATGTAGAGGTCTACACCCATGTGTCTAGCAGTTAGGTTAACTCTACAAAATTATGTTCCGATCGAGTATAAGGTTTTACAGGTACTTGCTGAAATTTACATGTACAGTCACACCTCCCATTAACTAAACCGAAAAAATGGACCTTTAACTATTACAATATACAGATAATCAAGATTAGGATGATTACGAAATGC
>JAASFY010000092.1:0-44462 GCA_023334035.1 Globisporangium okanoganense | reverse complement strand
TTAAATGGGCTCCAAAATTTGCATAAAACGCTTCAGAAAGAGCTCTTTACGCTGGTCGTATTTTCGTCTAAAAATACAGGCTGTGTCAAAAATGCGAGCCAAACGCGTGATAATCCATAAACAAATGGGACAGAGTAGTAATCGTTAAGAGCCTAATGTCCGTTATATGTTAATATAACATAAATTGAATTTATGAAAGAGCGCTCTAATTGAGGTTATTTTGTACATCATTCAGAGCATGACTTGTTCCGTTCGGAACCTCCGGGACCACATTGGCATACAAAAGCCAAGTCAGATAAAAGTGGGATGTCCACCTCTTTAAACCAATGTAAAGAGGAATGCATTCTCATTTTTAAATAAGGAGTTTGTAAGAAAAAGTTGACCATGTTCATTGGCTCCGGATTCAAACAGGAACCAGTGTTATGGCGATTATAAAGAGGGTAGGTGGACTCGCCGTGGGGGGCCTCTGAAAACGGGTGCCGCGTCGTCTGTGGTGAGAAAGCAGGAAGAAGAGCGTGAAGCACTGAGCGAGCAGCATGAGTTGGCGCGCGCAGATCTCCCGCAGCATCCAGGAGCTGCGCTTCGTGGCCTGCGAGACCTCGCAGAGCAGCCAGGGCCTCCGGTGCGTCCCTCATGAGCAGTGTATTTTTGTGTGTGATGCTCTCTCTTTGTATCTGTTCTTGGACGAGAGAGCACGAGAGCAATGCAAGTGGGGATGAAAGCAATTGAAAGAGTGCACTGGAGCGTTCTAACGCGTGTCGTGTATATGTTGGCTGTCGCAGCACGTTCTTCCGCAAGAACTATGGCGAGCTCAAGATGCTGAACCCGCGCACGCCGTTCGTCTACCGAGAGGCCGAAGAGATGGAGCCGTTCGTGTACGCGCGCTTCGGTACGTCGCTGTCTATTGTTGCTGTTATAAATGCCAGGTTACTTGTACAATAAATCGGACTGATGCCTGCACTGCTATGTGAGCAGACTGGGGCGTCGAGAAGCAGGTGTTTGTTCAGAACAAGAGCGACAAGGAGATCCTGGACATCCTCAAGGGCCTCGTCGAGCACGGCTTCACGCTGCCAAAGTCCCCCGAGAGCGACATCGTCGTCGCGGCGCCGATCATCGAGGCCGACAAGGGCGAGGACGCGTACGACCCGATCAACCTGACCTGGGACGGCGTCACGCTGCGCCGCAACCCGGACTTTGACATCCCGCTCGAAGTGGCCAGCAAGCTCGCCACCCAACCGTAAAGCAGCAACAGACAGGCAGGCAGGCAGAGAGCAAGCACGTCCGACGGCACTCGGATATCCATGTAAAGACAAGAACAAAAATATCAAGACACCACGAACGATTCTCAGAGGACAATAGCTGGCAAGTATGCGTTCACTCTCTTTGCATTATCAATAGGAATATTGGAGATATCTTGCGCTAATAGGTAGAAGAGGTCCGTTGAAGCCCAACAACAAGAACATGGTGATGGCTACATGCTGGCAAATGACAAATTCAAACGCGAAAAAATCAAGAAATGGGGTTTAAAGTCTCGTACAGGCAGGCTGTTTTCCACCTTCAGGCGAAGACGGGGAGAGAGGGCTTCGTTTCCTATCGAGGCTCGGCATACTCGACAGCCCACACCAGGCAGGTCTTGTGACATGAGGCGAATCGCCGCTATCGTGACAAATTCGCTCAGCTCTGATGCGTCGCCGCAGACTCCACCACGAGCGCCTCCTTCAGCGCGAGCGCCTCCTTCTCGCGCTGGATCGCGCGCAGCACGCGCTCCTGCTCGTCATTGTGGTGCTCCAGGTCGTCCAGGTAGAGGCTGTAGGTCTCGATGAGTCCCTGGCGAATGCGGAACGGCAAAAAGCTCGCGATCGGCTCCGTGAGCAGCATAGCATCGAGCTCCAGCGGCACGCTTTCCTGTTATAGGGTCAGCGATACAAACGGCATTAGATCAGCTACATCCATGAGAACGTACCTATCATAGACGACATGTCGCACGTACCAGGAAGGACGCCGTGGCCGTGAGCCAGATGATGAGCGCGATGGAGGCGTGGGAAATGGTTCCAATGACACTTCCCCACGAGAGCTCCATCACTTGGCGGAAGCGCAGGATATAATAAATATATTTCGCCGTGCCCACGCCAATGTACCCAAAGCCCAGCAGCAGCAGGCCAGCGCCACTCAGCTGCGCGCCGCGGTGGTGCTCCTGCGCGTACATTGCGACTCCAACGCCGGACGACAGCACGCCGTTTCGTGCCCAGTTCAGGTACGAGCCCTCATTGCTGAAGCGCAGCACCTGTGTTTCGCATTGCGGTCATGACAATACAGGTTGTTAAGAACACAATGCTGGGGTATGCCAAAACAAAGAGAAAAAGCCCTCACCAGCGAATTTCTGGACAGGTTCAGGCGCGTGTTGTGCGCGTGCGTGCGGTCAGACGCCGCCAGCACTTGCTCGACCGTAACTGGCGCTTTCTTGGCGCCAGCAGCGACGGGAGCAGACTCTTCTTGTTCTATAGGGATCATACACAACACATCGTGACATTCAGCACATTAGCTATGCGCCCAAGCGCTCGTTTAAAATAACGTGCGTTCATACGACGTACGCTTGGGTCGCTGGTGCTTCTGCTGCCGCGCGGTGTACCTGGAGCGCGTGATCTTCTGCTGCGCTCGACTGCGCGCCGTGGGGCCAAAGCCGACCGCTCGCAGCGCCTTCGCCGCCGTCTTCATGAGCGAGCTGGACGCCGCCGCCGCGCTCCCACCGGAGGCTTCGGTGGCCGCGGCAGTGGTGGACGTCGTCATCGTCGTCGCCTGCTTCGAGCTACTGCTCTTAAAGCGCATGGGGTTTCGCGCGGATCTCAGGGCCGTCTTGGCGGCGGGGCGTGTCATCGCCAGCATGCTCATCATGGTGGCTGTCGCCTGGTGTACGTCGGTCCGTCGGTCGTCAAAGGCACGCGCCGAACTGCAATCTGGACTGAGCCCGAGCTGGCTGGCTGCTTGGATGACAAACACACAAACACACAGTGAAGGGGGATCGCACTTTGCCGAAGATGAACTGTGTGCTTATCTTATTTGGATACCGGTATTTATTTGTGGGAAAAAACAAATACCGGTACTGTTTCCAGAACTCAAGCTTCAGTTATGATCTACCTCTTTACTTTAACAAACAAATGCTCGATACTCTTCTGTACGATCAAAACAATTTAGGAGTCTGGAGCTTGGAAACCCCGCTAAAAGTCAGATACCTGTTTTACAAGGTATATATAATTCGAATCATTTTTTGAAGGGTCAAGTTGGCGCGCAAGCGCAAACGAACATTCTCAAAAAAGGGAAAGCCAGCGGCACCCGCGTGACTTCGCCGCTCTCGCGATGCGTGCGCTGAGCGACTTCTTGTTGCCAGAGCTGCACGCGCTGCTCTCTGACACGCCGCCCGTCGACGCCTACGCGAGCGAGGAGAGCGAGTCGCAGTCTCAATCGCAGTCGCAGAGCCAAGCGCGCGCCGCGGCCTCTGCTACGCGGGCGCAGCAGCCGCGCGTGGTCATGGTGCACTCGACGCGCCCCTCGGAGCAGATTGTCACACTCGTCGACCGCAACCTCTCGGTCGCTGCGTTCATCCCGCAGCGCGTGATCGCGGCCCAGGTGCTGGAGAAATACAAGTACAAGTCGCTCGCGAGTCTGCGCGGCAGCGTGGTTCGTATCGAAAAGTACCACTTCTCGACCCCGCAGCGCTGTGCGGCCGCTGAGATGAGCGCTGCTGCAGGCGCCAAGCAGTCACGCTCGCTGGCGTCGACGCGACAGGAGCAGGCGCCGGTCTGTCTCTGGGTATGTAGTATTTTATCATGGCTTCAGTATTGCTATTGCCTGCGGTTTACATTCGATTGAAATTGTCGGCTCACTGATGCTGCTTGTGTGTATGTGTATCTGCATATGCAGGTTGATGAACTGAGTATCATCGATGCGAGTGAGCTTGCAGTCAACTCGATGCCTGCCATCTGCGAGAACCCGCGCATTCAAAGCCAACTGGGCAAGCTCAGCAATGCTGATTTAACCACGCGACTCATTGTTCGACAGGAGCTGCCACAGATGTCAAAAAAGCCACTTGCAGTCGTCGCGCACTTTGACGACAGCCACCCTCTGGAAGACGAAGATTGCATCATCCCAGAGGACCAGGAAGCGCAGCTGGAGGCGCAAGACGGGTGGGGAGTGCTCGCACAGAAGCAAAAAAGCGACTCCCAGCTGATCGCCGAGAACGGCTCCGAGCCAGAGTCGCAAGGGGTAGGAACTCAGCTGCCGCTTGGTGTAGCGCCAGTGCGAGTCGAAGCAACCGAGCAGTCCCAGGGTGGCGACAATGGCGACGACGATGAGTCAGTGTCAGACTCGCAAGGGTTCCATTTCCAGCACGAGGACATTGAGGCGACGTTTGTCCAGTGCAGCGACACCGAAAGCGAGGAGGAGAGCCGTATTCGTGCCAGCGTTCATGCAAGCCAAGATAATGCGGCTGCAACGACGACGACATCAAGCCAAGTTGCTGTTTCCACTGCCACCGCCACTACGACCGACGAGGTTACCGCTCAAGTAGTGGCGACGTTGAGCGCATCTCCCGCAAGTACTCCAAAGAAGAAGCGGTTCAAAGTGAAGAAGAACAACAAAATGCAACCCTCCCAGCAGAGCACCCAGTCCGATGCCGAACTTCCGCGCGACGCTGAAGAGCTGGCTTCTGATGCGGAGAGAGAGGAAACGAGTGTCAAGGATCCAATTGGCGGGTCTGGTTTCCCACAAACCCAGGCGCAGGACTCGCAGGAAGGGTTTGCTGAGCCCAAAGACACGACAACAGACCCGAATGAATCGCTGACGCAGATGTCGGAGGAGAATGCAATGCAGGTCGATGATGCAGAGCGGCAAATGGAAACTTCAGCGATCCTGGACAACGAAAAGGAGGCGGCTGCCTTGGATGTAGCAGTTCAAGAGCGTGGCGCGGATGATTTGACACAAGAGGTGGACCACCTCGCTGAGAGCCAAGACGTAAGCGACAGCGTCTTCGTCCATGATGCAGAGTCGCAAAATGGACCACTCACTCAGGCGCCGGGCGACTATTCGATGATCGCGAATACCCAAGAGGAGCTAAATGCCACAGAGGCAGAGGCTGACGGTGAGAGCAGTCAGGTCGAGAGAAGCGGCTCGTTTGGGGTGATGGACGATGACATGTGGCACACGCAACCGAACGAGGACAGCCAAGTCTTTGGCTTCGCGGGTCAAAGCCAGAGCGAAAGAGAATCTGGCGGCGGTTTGCAGTCTATCCAGTCTTTCATCGATGTCGAACCACCGCAGCCGCTCGCGCGCGTTGCTAAAGCTTCTGAGAACACTGACGAGCCAGAGTTTGGCGCAGATGACTCGTTCACTGGCGATGAAGAAAATCGCAGAGTGCTCGGCAATGAGTCTCAGCCCGACAGTGACGACCACCAGCAATCGGAGAACTTGTTGTCGCCCAAAGTGGCGAGAAAGCAAGCAGAGAGCGAGTCAGCTAACCAGCAATCGGATCAATTCGTCAGGAAACCTCGACTTGATCGAGAAGCAAGGGTAACTGGATCGCCCGCGGGCTCAAAGTCTCCTACGCAATCCGAGGCGGTGGACTTGACCAGTCCTGCCCATACTGACAGAGCGTTGCTGTCTTCGACTGGTCAGAAGCGCAATCAGAAGCGCCCTCTTGACTCGGTGACACCAGATCACCCCAGCGGCTGCCTCCCAGCGACAGCTGAAGTAAGTGTGTCGTTGAATGTCTTAAGACATCGAAAAGCGCTTCGACGGACTGACAATTTGTCACCACATCAGCCAAGCAACCGGGGAACCTCAGTTTCGGTTCCGTTGAGACTCGGTAGCGGACATGCGCACTACCAGGGTGTCCCATTGTCAATTCAGCAGCGCGCGCTACAGCTTCATGACGACCCACTGATGGCTACGAGCGGTGGTACAGGTTGTAGCGATGCGAATTGTGGAGAACCCCGGTCACTATTGACGCTGCTGCATCAGCTGCAGCATCGAGAAGCCACGCAACAATCCACCAACAGCCTGTCTTCCCGGAGGAGAGCCAACGCGCCAAGCTCAAGCGGAGCTATTGCTGCTGATATTCGACCGTCGAAGCGCTACGAGCACCTCTTCCCGCCTCTCCGCATGGACGACCTGGACACGATGATCTTGGAGAGGTTCGGCAAATCCAAGTAGCCCAAGTTGAAGCAAAACATGCCAGAGCCACTTACGGAATGGTGCGCACCCATCCATCCTGACACCCGCGACCAACACGTTGAGGTAAATGCAATGAAAACAGATAGTCATCCATTTGTTCACTCACAGTGTTGTCTATTCAGCACAAGTCACAGAATTTTGGCTTGTTCAGTGCCAGAGATTTCGATTGGCGCCGTCCTGCATCCACAGCGGCAGCGAAGAGCAACTGGAGTCTATAAATGTGGTGTCACGCTGACAGTGAAATCCTATTTTTGTGAAGTGCGAAGCTCACCCAGGTACATTTGCGCATCGACTATCATCGCTCGCTTGGCGCGTTTGCTTCCCGAGCGTCTCGTCTTTCGTCTTCAAGACCAGTCAGTACAAGTGCTCGCAGTTGGTGTTTCAGTGGTGCCATGGACGGCATCTTGGAGCGGCTGTGGGCGTTGGCCAACAGCGATGACGCAGTATCAACCTTCCAGTCAGTAGGCTCGGCGTCTTCTAGTGCGCACCTGAAAGAAGAGCTCGTCGCAGAAGCACAGGCTCTCTGGAGAACGCTCGAGACGCTCCTGGCAACGATGCGCACTCAGGACCTGAACGTCGGCGACCCCGCGTTCATCAAACTGCTTTCCTGCATTCGCACTGTGCTCAGCGACCCCGAGTACTGGCGGGTGCACGCCGCGGACAAGCACGACAAAGGTGTCTACGTGTTCGTCAACCGGGTCATCGTGAAGCTCGGATGTCGAGGTGAACGCGAGCGGGAGGCGGTGGTGCGTGATGGACTCGTCGAGCTGCTCGTGGAATCCATGCACCACCAGTGCGACTCGACGATCGCCGCTGGCTCGATGCTTCAAGTGCTGCAGACGCTTGCGTTCGATGCCAAGAACCGCCAGGCACTTGATGCCACCGAGACGCTGCCATTCTCGCTCTCACTGATGAAGACTCACCCGCGCGATGTGCATGTGCAGGTGTTTGGCTGCAAGTTTCTGCAGCTAATGGTATACGAAGAGGCGTGCAAGGAGAAAATGGCGCGCTATGGCGCGATCCACGTCGTGCTAGATGCACTGCGGCGGTTCCCCAACGACCCACAGCTGGCGGTGAGCGTGCTGGACCTTGTCTACTTCTCGAGCATGGAGCTCGAGAGCGTGGTGCCGACCGAGTCGCAGTTCCTCTCGATGCTGGAAGACGTTGTCGAAAGCGTGATCAAGACCATGCAGACGCACAGCCAGGTCGAACAAGTGCAGACCAACGGTGTCGCGATCCTCAACAACTTTGCTCCCCATGCCCAGGCGAAGCGCATGATGTGTGCAAAGAATGTGTGGGAGCTCGTGCTCGGGGCTTTAGAGTTCTGCAACGACGATGACGGTGACGCAACGGGTGATGCCATCGACTTTCTGAAAGCGCTGCTCTCAGATCCCATCACGTTCGACACTGTCGAGTATACGCTCAAGGCGCCTTCGATCAACGAGCGCACAAAGCTGGGGTAAGATGTAACGATTTCATGCTTTTGGGTGGTGTTAAACGGCCGCGTGATGTTTTCTCACCATTGCTTATTTTGTGAATGTGATGTCTCTTACTAGAACAATCCAGATAATGAAAGCTTTGAAGGCAAAGCTCGAGTCCATGCAGAGCATCGAGAAGAAGCAGAGCGAAGTGCTCTACATCGTGGGTCGTCTCCAGAGTCTGATCGATCCGAAGCAGCCCGCTGATATTCCTGAATGTGGCGCGAGAGACGAGCTAAACCCTCTGCGCCTGGTCCGTCGTCTGCTTCCTCCGCCAGAGAACGACTTTGGGACCCTCCAGCAAACCACCTTTGAAACCAGCAACACACGACATATGGAAGACGACGAGAGCGAGATCCCGCTCGTTGCAGCAGCAAGACAGCTGCACTATTCATCCACAACAGCATCGATGGAAACAGCTTCGTTACCGGTACAAGTGGAAACGAGGAACCAGTTTTCGAACCCTGCATCTACGTCCAACTCGGTGTTTGGCGACGATTATGAAGAAGCCCACGACTTTGGCGGAGCTGAGGACAACCTCTTAATAACCTCCAGCAACAGCAGCGACATTCCGGGAACGAGCTCAAATATCCAGGATCTGGCGCTCCCAGAGTGCGACTCCACCCGATTCCTCGAAGACCTGGCGGCAGACTCGGACGCCGGTGGCTACTTTGAGAAGTTCCTTCGCGACGTGGACGAGAAGTTCAAGCCTTCGTATCAACTGAGTGAGCAAGCGAACGTGTCGCCCATTGGCCAGCCCCACGATCCTACTATTCTGCCGACCAATTCAGCTGAAGAGCGCTCAGTGGTGTCGTCATCTACAACAGTGAAGGGGAGCACAAAGAGCCATTCGCCTCCTAGCACGGACGCACTGCAACACCGTCACCATGTGCAACAACTACAACAGTACCAGACCAGTGTTAACGATGCAGCACGGAGCTACAACGTCAATACCGGAGGGATGGAGAACAGCTCCGGGCAGCAAAGCAGGCACTCGGGCGGCATATCAACTAACGCCAGTGATAACAGTTCCAGCAACGACACGTGGCGTCAACTCTACGAAAGCAGCACCGATGAAATCAAGGCGCTCAAGGCCGAGTACCACAACCTGCAGGAGAACTTCAAGATCATATCTCGACGCGCAAAGGAACAGTCCAAGCTGCTCAACCTGCAAACGAGTCGGATCAAGAACCACATGGAAGTGCACCAGCAAGTCCTCGACCAGGTGCGTACTCTCGAAGAATTGCTAGCAGATGCCAACCGCAAGTTCCAAGTCGAGCGAGAGCTGCGCACAGCAGAGGTCACACAGTCGGAGAAGATCTCCATGGCGCTGCACGAAGCCATGAAGGAGATCAAGGCGCTCAGCTCGCAGAACTCGAGCGCATCGCGCGAGCTCATGCACAAGGAGAAACTGCGCGTCGACTACCAGCACAAGACCTCGGAAATTAAGCACCTCAAGGAGAAAATCGAGCTCGAGAGAGACGACGCAGTCATCCAAGCGCAGACGATTCGCTTCGAAAAGGTGCAAGCCAAAGCGGATCCTTGACCTCATTTCTTTGGCCTCTAACTCTGTTGTAATGGTGATCTAGGTTGAACTCTGTCGACAGCTCGCAGATTCCAGGAGAGAGGGTATCGAGGCGCTCCTGATGCGAGAAGAAGACGTCAGTGCGCCAAAACCCCGGGTCTACTCTGAGATCGGTCGATCGTCAATGTCCTCCCCCTCTACAACGATGAGCCGAGGACGAGCTGCAACATCGTACGGGAGTGGCAGTGGAG
Organism: Globisporangium okanoganense; assembly: GCA_023334035.1. Classification (NCBI taxonomy): domain Eukaryota; phylum Oomycota; class Peronosporomycetes; order Pythiales; family Pythiaceae; genus Globisporangium; species Globisporangium okanoganense. Next base: position 34,983 of record JAASFY010000092.1, on the reverse strand, counting down.
CTGACCATTTGCGAAGAATCTCCAACTGCAGCCCTTTCGCTGTGCAACCCATCGACACATCAGCAACGCGGTCGTTCAGCACCTACGGAGGGCGCAGCAGTCCACGGAAAGCAGGTGCTTTCAGCAGTTTAGAGAGTGATGTGAATGCAGATCCCGAGACCATCGAGCGCGAAGATATTGGTACGTACAGCTCAGATCAGCTATTCCCTCTGTGTACATTGTCTTGCAGGGGAAATCTAATTGATTCGTCTCTTATAAACAATTGTAGAGTCGAGTCTACGAGCCATCTACGGGTCCATGGACACGTCCTTGGACGGCAGCGGCGTGCACATTGCGACAATCCGGCGCTTTTTTCTCGAGTGCGGCATCGTGCAAGTGCCTCTCGTGGCTGCAGACGTGGACGTGATCCTCGCGAAAGTGCTCAGCCAAGCGCAGGAGAGTCGCCGGAAAGTGGTAGTGCGCAAGGATTACGCGTTCGCGCAAGCTGCGCCGCCACCAGCGTACTCGCAGGCGAACGAAGCCAAGAAGTTTCGCTACTTAAACCAGGATAGCTTCAACGAGGCGCTTACGCTCGTGGGCATGAAGCGCTACCCGCGGTTCGACGTCAAGCGCGTACTACAGACGATCGTCGCCGAGTTATTGCATCCGATCCAGCGACGCATGCGCGCCACCAGCATGCTGCAGGCGTGCAGTACCAGTGCACACAGCAATAATGGCGCTGCTTCGACGACTGCGAGCTCGACATTCTCGACAAGCAACAACATTCGCCGAAGCAGCTCAATGTGCTCCATCAACGGAGGCGGTGGTGGTGGAAGTAACTCTGCTTTCTGTGGCAGCCCAGGCACCAGCTCGCCGTCTTCAGTGTGCACTGCTGTCATGCGGGCGATTCTGAACGGCCTGGCACTCCATATCGGCCATGGGAATGAACAGCAGCGTCTCCCAGGAGCAGGTCCCAACAGCGACGACGATTTCCGAGGCCATCTCTCTTCGCTGTCAGATCGCGGTCGCAAGCACACGCGGGAAGAAGTGGTGTACTCGATGTTGGAGATGCACAGCATCCTAGCTAGAGAACAGAAGCCACTGGGCACGATCTGCGAGTTCTACAGCGCGATCCACCACCAGAGTCACCACCAGAGCCAGACAGCGCGAGATGAGCTGCTGGGTATCAGCTTTGAGCTCCTGCTCAACTTCGCCATGGACTTTGAGATAATCCCGTCGTTCATGGACCGCGTGAGCCTCAAGCACCTCTACGCCGATGTGTCGGGCTTCATCAAGTCGTACCTGGCGCTGCACAAGCGGTTCCCGCACGCGACGGACCCAGAGACGCTAAAAAAAGTGGCGTTTTCGATGGTGCTCGCACGCGTGGCGATCGAGCTCTTCAGCGCGAAAGTGGACTACGAGACACCCGAGAAGCAGATTACAGGCCTACTCCAGTGGCTCGACAACTCGGTCGGACGGGAGAAGATCATGCGCAAGGCCATGCTCCCGCTCGTAATCAAGTTTTCCAGGAAGCTCTACGCGCTCAAGGTGTGAGGTGAGGGGATACTGAAAATACAGCTCTAGTAAGCACGAATATCAACACGACCACGGTGTTGAACGGCACGTGCTCTGATTTTGCTGTCGTTAAGTGTGAACTAACCACTGTCTTAGCTCATACATAGATGGGTGATGGCTAGCTTAGCTGTCCAAGTCTCACGCGAGTTGGTCGAGCGAGGTGACAATACCCACCAGTAGACCCAAAAGACGACGAGCACTTCACTGTAACGATGGAGTCCTCAGTTGCCTTGTTGCTCTTGGACTCGCTGCACAGCGGAGACTCGTCGCCAAACACGACGATACTCTATTCCTGACCACTTCCGCTCAGGGGCACACTGGTGAGACATTCAGGAAGAACGCACCTTCAAGATAGAGCTCATTCGACGCAGAACTGTCAGTGTCACTGGTATCCCCCCTCACTCACCGAGTCGCTCAATCGGGTTGTGACCAATAAAACCCCTCGTTCAGGACGTCACGAGGAGCTCTCTCAGCGTTGCTTCGGCAATCAAGTTGCCCGCGAGCGATAGCGTTCCGACAACTAGCTTATTGACCAGAAAGCGAGGCACGTGCGTTAATTGACTGTGCTCCACGACGAAATTCTGCAAGTCTGCGGGCCAGAGCGCCTCGATTTGCTCTTCTGATAACGAACTCAAGTTGCACTTTGAAGTCCACGAGCGTCGATGAGAAGTGCGGTGACAGCAAACCCTGTGGGAATTCGACAAAGTCGACGCGCACCATGAGCAGAATCGCGAATTGGCGGTGCCGGTGGTCAACCAGCGATGCACTGTCGCTCCAGTCGACAAGTGTCGAATTAAAGACGACGAGGATCAGCAAACTTGAGAGCTCCTGGAGTCGAGATGGTACGTGGAGTGCCGGGCAGTGAGCAAACACGAGACCTCAGATTAGACCTGGGCTCACTTGGCTCAGCGCGAGGTCCATTTCCTGCATAGCACCGCTGAGACCAGACGCCTGGCAGTTGATCTCGAGAACTGCACAAGGGTGTCTGGACTGGAGCCACGGTCGCAACCAGAGCTTGCAGTCGTGTGGGAGCGACCCTGGGTTTGCTCTGACGGCTGCGAGGGTGTACACGACCAGCAAACAGCAGCCAAATGCGGCAAAGATCATGCCGATGTGAGCGATCTTTGCGCCACGTTGAGCGACGGTCATCATCGACTGGATGCAGGCCAGCTGAGGTTCTGCTGGCACAATTGAGCCACTGGATTTGCAGGACGAGAGCTTGGTCGAACTCCGTACCTGATCTCGTAGATCAGGTACGGAGTTGATTGGCTCGTTGCGTCACAGCAGGGAGCGAAATACGAGCGTTGTCGAGCAGCTGAGCACCAGGAGCACGACTGCGACGGTCTAGATGGAGGTATCACTAATGTTGTAGCAGATCCAGTACATCTGGCAGGTTTGCGACGCGATGTCGATGATCTGATGTCAAAGGTCACGTCGAAGAACTTGCTGCGCACGCCTCCAATTGCATAAAGCAGGTAGAACGACCGCTTGAGCTTCGCGACGAGCGTATCGTGAGTCTCATGACCCTCTTCTGATGAGTAGATGGCTTTCCAGGAACGGCCGAAGACCAGGCGCCTTGCTTACAGGGAGCAGACAAGTGCCCTCAGATATGCGACAGTGTACCACGCGGAGATCGTGGTGCTGGTGGTGATCATCGCCATCGACACGTCAACGCGCTGGTGGTCGCCGATGCCAAAGTGCTGCAGGTACGAATTCATCTTCGGGTTGTCGAGCGTTCGCACGTAAATAACGCACTCCTCAGCGTACGAGGCTGCGATGAGCGCGTGCAACGCGAGGACGCCCAGCCAGAGCACGCGGTAGAGAATTGGCGGGAATTCGACGCCGTTGGTCACTTTCTGGTCGCGAATGCTGAGAACCGCGTCGTCGACGTGTACGTGAGGCAATCCGTTGTTACTGCGAGTCGTCGATGTCAGTAGTGGGCTTGGAGGTTCGAGTCCTGAACTGGCTGGGATCACGGCAACGACCTGTTGCCTGCTCTTGAGCTGCGGAAGCTTAGGGCTGCACTCTACCCTTGAAGTTTGCTCGAATGGGATACGCACATGCCGAATCCATTCACTAGACGCTGGGGTGGTGTTCTTGGCGAGTTTTTTCGTCATACGCCACCAAAAATACGGCGAGGTCGACAACCGACACAGGTCTCCGTTTGTTAGTTCGTTACCGAGTGGCTCACTCACGTGCGACGCCGAGCTACAAACGAAGTGGAAATCAACAGCAGGTTTCAGATTAGTTCGTTAGCTAGTTAGTTGAGTGGCGTTCCTCGAGAAGCGGCGAGTAGATCGATACGAGGCAGCACGTTTTTGTAGGTGCAGCGGCGGCATTTTAGTTGAGCCTCTCGCCATGAGACCTCCCGACCGTTTCCATCTGCGACGATACTTTTTTACTTGGGCTGCCATCTCGACTGTCGACGCGGGGCTTCACTGCCATCACGTGGCTGGTCACGATGGTGGTGGCGCTCGCGGCTGTGGCTGCGGTGGCGCTTGTCCTCGTCGGATCGTCTTTTACTGTGCGAGTGGTGCGAAGAGCGGCGTGACGAGTGGTGGTGGTGGTGTTCCTTAGACCTGGAGCGGCGACGAGAGCTCGACGACCGACGCGCGGGCGAGCGCGACCTCGACTCGGACGACGACCGCGAGCGTGAGCGACGGTGGTGGTGATGGCGATGGCTGCGGCTACTGCGTTTCTTCAAATGAGCTGGCGATCGCGATCGCGAGCTGGAGCGCGAACGAGCCGGCGAACGGGAACGCGATGGAGATCTGGAACGCGAGAGCGAACGAGAGCGTGACGACAAGCGCGACGACGAGCGTGAAGCAGATCTCTTGCGCGAGCTCCGGTGCTTGCGGTCACACGAGCGGCGACCGTGTCGGCTTCGCTCTCTGTTGTGGCTCTTGGTAGACTCGTAGTCGTCATACTCGCGTCGATCGTGTGAAGAAGATGGGCCGCCGCCACCAGACGGCTGGTGGTGACTACTGCCACCATTGCGGTCGTACGAATCCGTCGACGGTCGCCGTTCCAGCTCGGGCTTTGCCTGTGGCCAACCGTTTCCATTTCCGCTCTGACTGTGACTAGCGGTGTACATCGGTGCTGCAGTTGGTGGTGGCAGCGGTGGCTGTAGTGGGAGTGGTGGCATGAAAGTCGCGCCTGCTGGGTGTGGGTATCCATGCGGGAATGCCGGAGGCGGCTGCTGCTGACCCTGATAGTTCCCATTTCGCAAGCCTCCTGCGGGAAACGGTGGCGGCAGGCGCGGTGACGCCGTGAACTGCGGTCTGCTCGCCCAGCGCTGCTGTGGCGGCGGTCCAGGCGGCGCAGGGGGCTTCTGGAAACTCGTAGAGCTACTACGAACAGCAGGCTCTTCACTCGGGAGGAGCAGCGTCTTTCCCATCTGTGGGGGCGTTGCCGTCTCTTCGCCATCCGACATCTCCATCGCACTGTCCTCCGACCTGTGGTCCGCAATCTTCCCACTCAGGATCACCTCTGGGGTCTTCACCATCGCTCCTCCATTGGAATTCTGCACACCGTTCAGTGGCGGGAGCGTTGTGTTCCCACTTGAGATTCCATTCTGACGCCGCGCCTTCTGCTCCAGCAGCTGCCGGATCTGGACATCGCGCTCGCGTCGGCGTCGCAGCGCATCGCTCCGTCCTTTCTGTTCCGACTGCCTGCGTTTCACGAAACTCTCGATCGGCGGTGGCGCAAAGAGCTGCGACGCGTCGCGAATCTTCTTCTCGATCTGGTACACGACCTCCTGGACCTCCACGCGCTCTTCGGCCGTCAGATCGACCACACCAAAGAACGTATCAAACTTCTTGGCCACTGCCAGTAAGGTTTCGAGCACTGCCACTGCAGCGTCCTTGACCGCGGCGTCCCTGCCACGCATGGCCCACTGTAATGCGCGCTCGCGCTCCGAGTCGATCGCGTTCCAGAGCTCCATCGTGTCTTCTTCCTTCGAGCCAGTCTCGACGCGCTTGAGCTTCTTGCGCAGCAGGTCATAATCCGGCAAATCATCGTACTTAAGCGACTGAAGGTACTTCATGATCGCCACCAAGTGGGACGCGCCCACGAGCCCTTCGACCAGCAGCGACGGACACTTCTCCGTGTAGTACTCCTTCAGATTAAGTACGGTCTGGCGGTTCTTCTTCTGTGCGTCGGCGGCCCAGGGCAGCTCGCCACGCATAAAGTCCATGACCAGGTAGAACCAGGACCAGAGGTCGTCCTTGGGCCCGAGCTCCTGGCGCCGGTGCGAACTTAGCGACGCATACATGGACGTGCCGCGGAACTCGGCCTGGGCGCGTGCTGGGATCACCTTCTTGTCCTCGCCGACGTGCTGGCGAGAGAGCCCAAAGTCAATGATGAAATATTTCCTAAAGAGATAAATAACAGAAATAATAAAGAGGAGTAAGTACACAAGCAATTGTGCTGTGACTATAAGGACAGATTTCATAAGAGGGACCTTACCGTTTGGCGGGGTTCGACGAGTCGGATATCGCAAAGTTCGACGCCTTGATGTCGCGGTGCACGTAGCCGTGGCGGTGGAACGCCTCGATACAATCCAACATCTGCATACAAAAAACAATAGAAATGGTTAGAATTGGGTAAACTTGCCATGCTCCTCTCTCAATGGTGGCCACCAAAAAGTAAAGAAAAATACATACACGCAAGATAAAATAGATAAATAAATAACATACCTCGAGACCGACCGAGACGCAGCGCGCGAGCGGCACGCCGTGGATCGCGTCGGGCGTGACGCGCAGCATGGACATGCTCTCGCCGAGCAGCTCCATAACGAGCACCGTGGAGTCAGCGTGCTTGCCGTGGTGGAAGTAGCGACACACATGGTCGCAGTCTTGCAGGCTCTTGAGGATCGAGCTCTCCCACTCGAGCACGGGCTTGAGCGAGCTCGGCGCCTCGACCTTCACGGCCACGCGCTTGTTGTCGTGCACCGAGAACGCCAGGTAGATCTGGCTGAACGTGCCCTCGCCGATCTTCTCCACGATCTTCCACCGGTCTGCGATCACCTCGCCCGCCTGTACACAGCACACATATATGGGTTTTAGCATTCCGTATTAATCAATCAAGCCATTATTTCTACCGCCAAAGCGCAACGCATAGCGGTCATGAGAAGGAGCGATTGGTCGTACCAACAGGATGTTCTTGTTCAGCGCCTCCATGTCGCCTGTGTCTGCTGCTTAAAGCTGCGTGTGACTGTGTGTGATATCTCTCTCTGTCTGTCTGTGTCTCTCTGGTGTCTTGCGTTACGGATTGCAAACGCCACCCAACCAGTCCGTTCGCGAATCTTCTGAGCGGCTGCTTGTGCTGTTTTGCTCTCTCTCGCTGGGAAGACGCAGCAGCAGTGGATGGCGAGCGTGTCGACGGCTTCTTCTTGACGTCTCGAGGCCGTCGTGTGCTGGCTGTGGGGCCTGTGGAGGGGGCGTGGCACGTGCAGGAAGGCGGCGGTCGGCAGCTCTCTCTCTCCTTTTTCGGGGGAATGGACTTTTGCAGCTTGGCGTCCAGACAAGGTTCCTGTGCAATTTGATCAGCAGGTTTCGCATTACCTGCTCTATTTGATAACAGCGGAATTGCGGAGGCTTTACTGATGTAGGTATATAACCCTACACAAAGGATGCGTTGATCCACACGAACACAAAGGCAAAAACAACAACGATATGGACGAGTCCATGCACGCGCGCTGCGTGTACTTCCACGAGCGGCTGGTGGCGCACCCGCTCGCGTGGCCGTTCCTGCAGCCAGTGGACCCCGTGGCGCTGAACCTGCCGACGTACCTGGAGATCATCGCGTCGCCCATGGACCTGAGCACGATGTGGGCCAAGCTGCTGGGCGTCCAGTACGACTCACCCGGCGCGTACCGGAGCGACATGGTGCTCATGTTTGAGAACGCGATCGAGTTCAACAAGGAGGACACGCACGAGGATTCGGTCGGGTGAGTGTGTGTGTGTTTGTGCTTTGAGTAGTGACGTGTATGTGTCTAGTACTCACAAAAGAGCTCGTGCGGCTATTGTGGTGTCGTTACGTGTTGTCTTGGTGCACAGAGAGATCGCAAAGCGCTTGCTCAAGATGGGTCTAGACGAATGGGAGAAGACGTTCTCCGAGGTGCGTAGGATACTTATATGTGTGCGCCTAATTGAAGTATCTCTTCGCTGATTCGTGGCTGTGTATATATATCAATTTAGGAAGCGACGACGGACTGGAAGCAGGTGCTTGAGTCGCAGCTGCAGGCGCGCATGGTCGAGCGCGCGCGGAACGCGAAGATGGTGCTGCGCTGGAAGAAAGAATCGTTTGTCGCGCGCTTCAACCGCGACAAGCGCGAGCAGCGCCACGCGCTCGCGGTGGCGCAAGAAGGCGCTTGAGCGAGGAGCTAATGGCGCTGGTAGTGGTAGAAAACTTATATGGTGCTTCAAGATGAAGCCATCGGCATTTATTACAGTATTATTACGAGCGACTATCGTGTTGCGTTGCACCGCAGCGAGCGTTCTTGTATTGGTTGCACTTCAAGTCTTTTCACGCAAGAGTGAATGCTTGGGTTCCACACATTCCACTTCTCATACAAAATTTCATATAACTATCCATTTTGTCCGCAATTGCAATCTGATAATAGAGATAAAGCAGGACAACTCAATCAAGAAACAGAGGAGAAACGACAAAATGCGCGGGCTTTTTTGTTTGAAAATGCATTCCGCATTTTGATAACAACGACAGACACCAAGCGGGTGGCTGGTGATGATGGCGAAGCGGCGCAGCGTGTCGAGCGGCGGCGCGTACGTGGACCCGCTCTTCGAGTTCGACGCGCCACAGATATTCGTCGACCTCACGCTCCCGCCAAAGTATCACTCGTTCTCCAGCGGCGCAGAGCCACCGCCGCACGATCCGTGGTTTGACCAGGTGCACTGGGCGCACAGCAAGCCGAGCTACGAGCTCGCGCAGGAAGAGGCCGCGGCGCAACAAAAGAGCCACAGCGCAGAGTATGGCAGTGCGAGTGTCGGCAGCGGCAGCAGCAGCAGCAACAAGACGAAGGGCAGCAAGCGCCGCCAGAGTGGCAGCGCGAGTCTTCACGCGAAAGGCACTATCACCACCACTGTGCTCAACCCGAATGCTGCGTTGGAGAAGGAGAACCGTCTCACAGGACCGCAGCGGCGATCGAATGCCGCACCGGCGCTTAGTGCGCTGCCGAGTGTTGGTGGCAATGGCGGCACGGGAGGGCTGAGCAATGGCAAGAGTGTGAACACAAACAGCGTCCAGCAGACCCGCGCCAACCTTTCTGTCGGCTCGGCATCGACTGTAGGATCAAACGGCTTTGGATCCATTGTGAGCGGGTGCGTAGTATTGTATTGCTGATGTGTACATGATGTGTGCAGAAGAAGGGTAACATTTGATTGCTGTGGTTCTTGCGCAGACTGCCAGCGAGACTCCGGAGGAAATCTGTGGCTGGACCAAATGGAGACGTGTTTCCTATTGCTGAGCAGGAATCTGTGACTGTCGGGCGCATACGAGCGCCGATCAAGACGACAACCGCACAAGCAGCGGCTGTGAAAATCGTGGATCCCCTTGTGGGAGTGACTAAACCTGCAACCGACTCATTCGCAGCACGGAAGCGAATGCTGGGCGGTGGTTCATCTGCACAGCAAGTTCTCCAGCGAGGACGCTCAGTCTCAGCCGCCACTTCCTCTTCACAAACTGCCAGTGCACAGTCGCGCGCTCGTTTCATGGCGCCGACTGCCAGCAGCCGAATGGCTATGGCTCAGAAGCAGAACTCGTCAGGCTCAGGAGATGCTCAACAGCGAAGCATCAAATCGAAGGTTGCGCCACGGCAGTCGGCGTCGGCGTCGTCAGGAAAGGGACACAGCGACCTCCACGAACTGCAAGAGCTCTTGGCGCGACACAACAAGAAGTTCAAGGCTGTGCACACGTACCAGCCGCCTCAGCACTCGGTGCGAGATGTTCGAGCGGTACGTTTTTGGATCTGCGCTCTTGTGGTGATATTTGTCTGATGCTTACAATTTGTTTTCTGCTGTGGTGTCGTTGACTGTGTGTAGTGGGAGAAACAAACCCAGCAATCGTATTACAACCTCTCGCCTGAAGACCGCGTCAATGCCAACCTTGAAATTGCAGAGCTCGTCAAGGCGAACGAAGCGAACAGCAGTCGCTAGAGCCCACTCGCCGTACGAACTGCCATTCAGCAAGCACGCAGCAACAGCAAATGCATTTTATGAATGACACTAATGAGGCTCTGTGCTACGTTGTTTCCAGGATAACTTCTCTATTGCTGTGTTTCAAGTGATGATGAAGGCTAACAAGTCAAGCTACGTGTCCAGCATGCAAAGCATTGCGCAGCCGCGTCGGATCCAGTGGTCCTGGCTCTTGTCTGTCGGGATGTCCAGGGCCACGACAAAGTTCGTCGAGTGCCCAGTCGTCGAGAGCGTTCCCGCGCGAACGGACGTTTTATAAAGCGGACATTCGTACACGTCCGCGGGTTTGTACTCCTCTCGCCGCATGGGCTTGAGCCAAATCACCGGCATTCGGTCGAAGAGCTCGTTGGGAATCGACTCGGCGATCATCATCGCCTTGCGGTCGTACCGAGCGCCTTCCATGAAGAGCCCGTAAATGTACACTCCGAATGGTGGCGCCGCCTGGTACGCGTCGCGGTCTTTCGCCAAGGTCTCACAGGAAACCACAAGTGCGTCGATCGCGATTTGTCGCTCGCGCGAGAACGACTGCTTCACTGCCGTCATGAATCCCTGTGGGAAGAAGAAGCCCGAGAGCCAAAACGCGAGTGGCGGTCCGTTTACAAGCCACTCGTTCGTGAACGCGATACGCGCGAAGAAATCTTCGATCCAGGACGCCAGAGGCTTCAGACACGGGTATCCGGCCTCCTCCCACTCTCTCGGAATCTGCTGGATCAAGAAGCCGTTGTACATCTTCTCGAGCGCGCCAGACATAACGACGAGTCCTTTGATCGCGCGCTTGAGCATCTCGAGAGTGTTCTTCATGACGCGGATGAGAAAATTGAAGCGGATCATCTCTTGCGACAAAAAGACGCCGAGCGAGTTCCGCGAACCACCCACAGCCTCTTTGAAAGTGGACGCGTGTGCCTTGTTCTCGTAAAAGAGGTCGGGCATACGCTCCTGGATCGACACGACCATCTCCATCACGATACTGTCATTGCTCTGAGCAGCAGCGCCGCCGCCGCTGTCACCGCCTCCACCCCCGAGCATTCGAAGAATCGTGCCAAGCAGTTGACTCGTCTCTTTCTGCTGGAACGTAATGTCTGCATTCGCGTGAAGACCAAAAATGTCCGGAGCATCTGCCGTCGGCAGCAGACTCACGTACTCACGAAGCGACAGAAGAGTCCCCTCTGGTGGTGCAAAGTACGTGTCGGACGAGGTGAAGCGATACGCGTCGTCCATCACTTCCTTGCAAAAGAGTTTGCGCATGATGCTCGAGTTCGTGCGCTTGTCCCAGCGATCAGTGATGCGTCCGCCGTAGGAAACATCCGCGACCATGACGTTGAGGGTCACGTACGGCACCGTATCTTGCTCCTCCAAGTACAGCCGCACCTGCTGCATGCCCGTCTTCAGGTCACTGTTCATCCACTCGTAGGGAATGTTCCAGCCAACCGCGCCGAATTTGCGGCGTTCAAGACACACGGCATTGTAAAAGGCGAGTGCGAAGACGAGCTTCTTAAATTCCCGCGGCTTGGTGCAGCCGTCGTAGTCCGACTCCTTCATGTCGAGAAACGTGCGTCCCAGGTTCGCTTTGATCCCTTTCGGAGGTTCGTTGGTGATCTTGATGCCATTTTGAAGAATCGGTACGGGGAAACGCGAGCTCGGCATACTGGTGAGCCACAACCGGAACTCCTGATGTATCTCTTCGCTCTGAGATTGCTCAAGGATCTGCTCCAGTCGCCCCAGCCACGAGACAGCGAGATGACAATTTTGCAGACACACCCAGTCGCCCGTCTCTTTCGACTGCTTCATCAGTGCTTCCGCAATCGGCCCTTGCCCCTGTCCGAGCGAGATTATCTTGAGACCCGAGCCTTCTTTGCCTTCCTGCTTTGCGAGCTCCAGCAGGTAGTCGTTGATGTCGGCACCAGGAGACAACACGAAGATCAGCGGCGTCTCGGGTTTTGAATCGCGGTAGCAGCCATTGAGGTCAAACGGGGGCGACTCGGTGAAGAACTTGCCCAGCTCTCTGCCGACAAACTCGCGCGTGCCAAACACAAGCATCTCTTCGCGGAAGACACGCAGCACGAGAAGTCGCTGGAAATTGGTGAGCTTCGACTCCCAGGGCTGAGGCAGCGGCTCCGCGTGCGGCAAGTCCGAGAGGACCATGGCTTTCTTCCAGCCGTCTGTTTGGCTGATCACTGATTCTGCGAGGTGGTCGAAAGCGGGAGAGATCTCCTTGAGCCCCAGCAGTACTTTCCACACGCGTTCCGAGAGCCATGAAGGACGCGTCAGCCCGCTGGCAGACGCGAGCACGCTTTGCGCAGCGGGGCTTCGTTTGTCGCCCACCAAGTAGAAGTTCCACTCGTTCGCGTTGATTGCGCCACGCTGCAGAAGGATACTCGATGCGACCATGAACGCGTACACGATCTTGTCTTTCTCGAACAAGCCACGACAGACGTTCACGAACATCGACACGGTGACGTCGTTTGTGAGAATGTCCAGCCGCTCTTCCAGTACGTCGGACTTGGTCGAGTTCTCCAGCCGCATTACGAACAGTTTCTGGTAAAACTGAAGTGAGTACTGGTACATCGGGTCCACGAGCGCAAGACTCGCGATCGCAAAGTAGATGATCGAGCCACGAATTGCGACACAGCGATAGCCTTCACGGGTTTGGTCAATCTCCAACGACGTCGTCTCAGCTTCCGCCATGCGCGTCTTGATCGCCGAGGACGTCACTTTGCTGTGAGCGAGCGTGTCGATGAGCTCTTCGTCGTCGAGGATGTTGCCCTGCGAGTTCTCGAGCATGTACAAGATCTTGTCTTCAATCTCCTTGAGCTGCTTCTTGTCAGCTGCAATGTTGACCGTGAGCTCGTTCTTCTTCTGCTCCAAGTCCGGACGCTCGCTTCGTACGACATCGACCAAGAGCTGATCCTCAAGCCCCGTGCGCGTGACCGTGAAGTTGATGATCGTCACTTTGATGCAGATCTCGGGCATGTAGTGTGGATTTGCGAGCTTCGTGGTGATGTAGAAGCGGAAATTCTCGCTGTACGGCACGTCGCTGTCGCCCAAGTGCAACAAGAACTGGCCGCCACGCTTGAAGACTTGCTTCAGCAGCACAGGCTCAAGCGACGGATCAAGATCTTCCTCCACGTTTTCGAGAAGTACGGGTGCGCCGTACCGGATGGCGTTCTCGAGCGTGCGCAAGAAGTCTTTTTGCGTGAGCTTGATGATCTGCAGCGCGTTGGCCGCCTTGTACATGTTCTTGATCCACTTGTTGGCTTGGCCCTGTGGGTCGATCATGAGCGGCCAGCGTCTGCCCATGGTTGTGAAGAGACCGTTCTCGATCGAGAACGTGTCAGCAGGGAGTCCCATGATGTTCCACTCACGGACGACCACGGGGTCAGCAAGCACCCGCTGGAATGAGAAGTTGCTGTCTACTGGCAGCCCGCTCTCCTTACAGAAGCGGATCCACTTCATCTGCAGCTCATGGCGGAACTCTGACGTGAACGGTCCCAAGTACGCAATGCAGCCAGCCGACAAGATCATGTCGCCGACGAGGTTGACCATGTCGACTGCCAAGTTCTCGGCGCACTCCTTCCATCGCCCCTGCTCTTCGCCGAGCGAGTCAATGAGCCGCTCAGCACGCACGAGCTGCGCCTGCGTCTTCTGGGTCTGCTTCTCGAGGTCGATCTTCTTCTGCTGGGCATTTTCGAGCGTCCGCTTCAGGTCGGCGACTTTCTTCAAAACTTCGCTGAGCCCGGACTGCTTGACGTCAAGTTGCTGCTGCTCCTTCTCAAGCCGCTCTTCGGCCTGGCGCAAGTTCTCCTTCTTCGGTGCAATGTTCTTCGCCACCGTGTCGTACGTGTACATGGCGCGCACCCACATGCAGAGCGACGTGGCGGCTGTCGAGATGCTGCTGAGCGTCTCGGGTGTGAACTCTTCGTCGGTCATGAACTTCTGAAGCGCGCGGATCGTCTTTGGAGGGATGTTGTCCTTGTCGAACTCCTTGAGTTTGTCGAGGAACTTCATGTCGTTGAGTAGCTTCTTGGCTTCATTCCACTCCTGCTTAGAGCCGAAGAGCACGCAGACCGCATTCATCGTTACACCGACAAGCCGCGGCGGGTTCGTGAATGTCTTGAGCACCGTGATATCGTCTTTCTTGAGCTGCGAGAGCGCCTTGATCGACGCGAAGTACGCCGGCATGGCTTCGTCCAGGTCTTTCTGGCAGTCATCCTTGATTGCCTTGACCTCCGCTGCGATCTTGTTGGCCGCCTCGACGTCGCCCTGGATGAACTGCTGCTGCTTGTCGGCCTCCGCCTGGTCTTTCGCAACCTGGACCAGCAACACGGACGTGTCTTCCTGCGCCTTCACGAGCACGGGCTGCAAATCCGTCAGCGATTCCTTCAGGTTGCCGACAATCTGCTCGGTCTCCGTGAGCTTCTTGAGTCCGCCGCGATACCGCGCTTCCTTCGCACGCACCAAGTGCCGATGGCTGCGCAGCATGTCGACATACAACTTGATGAGCTCTAAGTAGCTCGTCGGCGTGGTGTAGTTGTGTCGCTTGAGCTGGTTGTAGAACTTGGCAGTGGCTTCTTCGACGCTGCGATGGATCGTGACCGCCATCTTGCAGAGCGTGTCGACGTTGCTCTCAATGCCAAGCTCCTCGGCACTTCCAGCGAAGAAGCGCTTCGCTACCGAGTTGAGTGCGTCTTCCGGCCAGGCGTTGAACCAGTCGATCGTGCAGCAGTTTACAAGCGACGGGAACATGCGGCAGCGGTTGCGGAAGCCCGCGCCGATGGGCGACACGGCAAGCACGACGTGCAGGTTCTCGCGCACGAGCGTGACGTAGTACTGCAAGATGTCTTCCCGCGTGACTTTGCCCACCTGCTGCGCGAGCGGTCGCACCATGCCGACGATCTTCTCAATCTCGTCGCTCGCGTACAGATTGGGCACTTCGCCCGTGTTGAGCACATTGTTGATATCCTCCAAGAATGACTCGTGCACGATCTGCGCGTCCGAGAAGAGGAACACGACCGGTTTGCTCTCAGCGCCAGCGGTCATGAGCACTTTCTTGAGGTCTTCGTGGAATTCGTTCGCGCCGTAGCCGCGCGTGATCTCGATCGAGAAGCACTTGTAGTCCGCCATGAATGCTGCGAGTCGTGTCAGGCTTTGGCGACCCGAGCCTCCGACGCCAACCAGCAGCGCATTGCCTCGTGGCTGGCGGAGCACACGGCAGATGCGTGAGATGTGGTGCACTGCGTCGCTGAAGAACACCAAGTGCATTTGGCTCGGGAACGTGATGTTGTACTCCTCGAGGTACTCCATCAGCAATGCGTTTAGACGCGCCATGTCCGCCACGGGACGGTACGATTTGTTCTCTCGCGTGAGGTAGTCGCCGTATAAGAGGTGCTCGAACGACTCGGGGGGCCATGAGATCTTGACATGCTCCTGGATCAGCTCGGAGCACGCGCGGTTGAACCAGAGGCGGTCCTCTGCGTCGACGAGGCGGTCGCGGAACACGCGGGCTTCTTCGTGGAGCCAGACCTTGAGCAACCCTTCTTCGTTCGGCACGCTGTCTTTCCGGATCATGAGCACGCCCTGGAAGACCTTGGACAGGTCACGCAGGTTGAACGTGTAGTGCGACTTGGACGGTGTCGGCAGCATCTCGAGCTCCACGCGCTGGTACAGCTGCACGGACGCGTTCACGATCGGATTCGCCATCTGCACGACAAGCGGGAGCTCGGCGGCGAGGAACCCACCCAGGATCGATGAGAAGATGCGCTTCATGGCTTCGCCCGACAGGTTTGGGATCCAGACCATGTGAAAGTGACGTAGCAGCCGTGGCGAGACGTCGCTGCGTCCACCGCCCGGTGGAGCACACGCGGCCGTGAACACGACGTCCTTTATGTTTTTGAAAAACATTTTGGATGTGTCGTAGAACCCACCCTGGTCGATAATCTGGCGCAGCAGCTCGTTCGGCGGCTGGGCGCCGTAGATCTCGAGCGCCGGCATGTTGAGGTCGTCGACAAAGAAGAGCATGCGCTTGCCCGTGGGCGGGCCCAGCAGGTTCTTGCGCTTCTTCTCAAGCTTGAGCTCAAACTGCTCGTACAGGTTGCGCGGCTTCGTCTGCGCTGAGTAGCTCATGGTCGCTGAGATACAGCCGTCGGTCTTGGCCATGTCGTCGAGGAACGTCTGGATGATCACAGACTTGCCCACGCCCGTCTCACCGCTGTAGAGCACGTGGTGGTCGGTCAGCAACAGTTTTTCAAGCACGTAGCGGAAGCGTGTCGTGTCTTGTGTGGGCACGACCATGCTGAAGTAGGACGACCCTGGCTGGAACGTAAACCGCGGGGTCTTCTCGACCCAGGAGACCCACTGGCCCGTGGCTTCGTCGACCACGACATCGTACACGTTGTCGATCATCTTGACGCTGTTGCTCCCGTTCTCACCGTCGATTAGCGCGCGGAACTGGCCCATGCAGAAGTCATTAAACTTTGGACGAGACGCGTCGTCGATGTTCGCGCCCACCGACCACGTCACGGCGAAGACAAAGTACATGCGCAGCAGCACCGCGAGGTCCGTGACGTTGTTCCCAGCCTGTGCTGCGCCATTGGTCAAGCAGGACGCGAGCAGGTTGAGGCAGCCGGTCATCAAGTTAGCGTTGTTGCTCGCGATCTTCTCGCGGCAGTGATCACGCACGAAATCGATCGCGATCGGTACGTGGGTCTCGATGAGCGCGAGGAGCATCGTGCAGAGCTCAGGCGCTGCGAGGATCTTCTCGAGCGTCGTGACTTTCCACGTGCGCGCCAGCGACGTCATCCCCACGTGCACTTGCTCCATGTACACCATGCCACAGCGGCTCACAGTCGCCGGTGACGCCACTCGGAGATCCTGCACTTCAAACATCATGTGCAGCGTGTGTGGCAGCTTGATGCGCTCGCTGTTGGAGAGACAGAGCGTCTTGTTATCATCCAGCACAGTGTTCATGTTCTCGATCCAGACCGCATCGACAGGGCCGTCAAAGATCACCCAGTTGCGGTTGTCGGACTCAGCGGCTTCTTGCACACATTGGCGCACGAGCTTGGGCACGAGTCCGTCGGTCCACTCGTTCGTGAGCAGGTTAAACTCGCCGTAGAGCTGCCCTGCGGAGATCGACTTCGGGTTTAGAATGAGGCGATGCACCTCCTTGTAGTACCCGTCGCGGTCGACGACACCGTCTTCAAAGAGCTGGGTCAGCGCACGCGAGAGCACATAGCAGTTGGTGCTCTTGCCCGAGCCCGCCTCGCCAACCAGCATCATCCCGTGGCGCACGAGCTGGGTCTCGTGCACTTGGATCGCTTTGGCGATGAACGATGGCATTTGCTGCAAGTTGAGCGCGTCGAGCTGCTTCTCGATCGCCTTTTGCAGCAGACCATAGTCGACAAATGGCACAACGACGCCCGGGAAGAGATCTGCGATGATGCCTCGGAAGAGCGGCAGGTCCTGCTCGAGGAACTTTGGCACGTTGCTGTCGCGCATCGCGCGGATGAGTAGCAAGTCTTCGTGCATCTCGGGCTCCTTGCGCTTGAGCTGCCCCGCCGCGACGAGCACGGACTTGACAGCGCGCATGCCAAAGTCGTAGTGGTCCTGCTTCGAGAGCTGCTCGCTCGAGAGCGAGTAGAGCTGCGTCATCTTGTGCGAGAGCGGCAGCGCGTTCGCAAACCCTTCCGAGAAGAGCACGATCTCTGCGATGAGCCGGTAGTCCGGCACCATCATCGCCACGGGACGAAACAGAGCCTTGAGGTTGTCTGGGAGCTCAGTTCGCCCAGCGTACCCAGGGTTCATCGTGATGAAGACGCCAAAGCCCGTGTTGAGCCGGATCATCTTGCCTTCAAACTCGAACTGGTCCACGTCCGCGATGATCGCCTGTTGGATACAGAGCACCTGCTGCGCGATGACTGAGAGTACTTCAATGTCAATGCGGTTGAATTCGTCAAAGCACGCCCACGCGCCGGCCTGCGCGAGTCCCGAGAAGAATCGCCCCATGATCTTGTAGTCGAGGCCGTCGGAGCAATTGAAGACGACGCACTGCACAGCGAGCGCCTTGGCGAGGTCTTTCGTCGTCTCCGTCTTGCCTGTGCCAAGCAAAGTGATGGTCAGTACAATTTGAGCCGAAATCAGAATCAGAGCAGACCACCAGGTACGGGCTTTTAGGGAAGTCTTACCTGTGCCTGCAGGACCAGCGGGGGCACCACCGAGACGCAGATGCAGCGCGCCCGTGAGCGTCATGTAGCAGATGTCCGTGAGCGGCGTGATGACGAGGCGCGGCGAGTTGCCCAGGTATTCGTAGCCGTAGATGAAGCGCGTGTTGGTCTGGCGCGCGACAAAGTTCTTGACGTCGTCCTCCCAGTAGTACCGCAGCTGTCGCGTCCACTCAAAGTCGCTCAGCGAGGACACTTTGCTCTCCTCCAGCGACCGCACGACGTCGCGCGCGTGCACGTCGATGGTGATGACGGCGCCCATGAGGATGCGCTGCAGCTTGGAGAGTGAGCCGCGCACGAGCTGCACCATGCCATCGATCTGCTTGAGACTGAACTGCAGGAAGCCGCCGATGGCGTTCGGGTCGTTGCCGTTCTCGACCTGGGAGATCGCCTCCGTGACGTTGCGCGTCCAGTAGACCTGGTCCACGAGGATGATCACCTGCGCCGAGTATCCGAAGAGCCACTCCTTCCTGTCGATTGCGTCCTCGATTGGGTAGTTCGTGAGCGACTTGACGCCATCCTCGTACAGGCTCGCGCGCATGGCCTTCTCGACTTCCACGAGCCACGTTTCGACTGGGCCAGCGGCAGTGACGAGAGACGGGAACTCGACGATCTCGCCCTCGCCGCTGATCATGGCGTTCACGACATTGTTCGCGACGCCAGGCTTGACGCTCGCGGTCTCGTCGAAACGGATGCTCTTCATGGCGTCAAAGCACTTACCGAGGTGTGGCTGTACGGCACGGGGGTCCCTCGTCTGCGAGAGGATCTCAAGCAGCTCGTCGTTCGAGAGGAAGTAGAAGCGCGGGAAGCCCATGCGCTTGGTCTCGAGGTAGTCCTCGAGCGACTTCTGGATTTCCTCGAGGATCTGGTTGGACATGCGGAACTGGTCGAGCAGGTCCGAGCCGCTCTCGACGGACCGGATGACGCTCGGGTCGATGTTCGTGCGCATCATCACGTTCTTCCAGTTCTTGTCCACGAGCGCGAATTTCTGCGCCTCGACGGGCAGCTGCTTCTGGATGTCCTCGGCGCAGAAGATCGTCTCGAGGTACATCCAGCTGCGTTGGCACGTGATCCACTCGTCGAGTGTGTCGGAGAGTAGCGAGAGGCGCCTGTTCCAGCGCTCGACCTCGTCCTTGACGCCCATGATGAAACGCGAGCCCATCATCGTCTGCAGCGTCACTTGGTTGTCCTCCAGCAGCGTCAGGATGTCCTCGAGGCTGCCCAGGATGAACACATCCTTCTGTTCGCGGTGACTCATGCACGTGAACGCCATCTGGTCCCAGCCCTGCTTGATCTTGACGAGTGACGCCTCGATCTGCGCCTCGCCCGATGCCGTCGACGAGACCTCGCCGATGAGGTCCTTCATGTCGAGCACGTCGTAGGCGATGAGGTTCTCGAGTGTGAACATGATACCCGGATACCATGGCTGGCGCAGCGCTTTGAAGATCTTTTCCCAGTGCCGGTCCTTCATCGCCGGGTTGCCCAGTTCAAGGATCGTTGGCATCTTGAGCTTGAACTCGGCTGTGCGGTCCTTGAACACGGCTGTGACGTCGTTGCTGAGCTTCTTGTGCAGCGCGTAGGCGTCTTTGAACGCGACCGCGATCTCCTTGGAGAGATCCTCGACGTTCACCTCCACGAACGAGTTGGTGAGCGCGGCGTGGTAGGTCGCGTTCCACTTCTCGACCGACGTCCAGAGCGACTCGACGGTCGCGAAGAACTCCTGGGTCGCCTGCAGGTTCAAGTACTTGAACGTCGGCTGGTTGAACAGCACCTGGTACTCGGTGTACTGCTTGGAGAGCTCGTCGAGCTGCGTGAGCCGCTGCTTGGTCGCGTCGAGCTCGTTCTTGACGAGCGTCGGGTCCTCGAACTGGTCCGGGTCGATGAAGAGCCCCGTCTGCAGCTGGCTGTTGAGCTGGAGCACCTGCTCGTCCAGGCGCTGGATGTTGGCCTCGAGCTGCTGCGTCATGTCGCTGAGGCGGCCCTGTACGAAGCCGTCCACGGCGTCGGTCTCTTCCTTGTAGTTCTCCTGAACGCTGCGTAGGTCGTCGAGCTGCACCATGTCTTCCGACGAGATGCGCACGCCGTAGTTGCCCAGCAGCCGGTAGAGCTCGTCGACGACGTTGGTGTTCTTCGAGAGCGCCTTCTGCTTCTGCTTGAGTGCCTGGATGCGCTCGACGTGGCTCGCGAACTCCTTGAGGTGCTGCGGCCGCTGGAGCAGCGCCTGGATGCGCTGCTTGTACTCGATGAGCTGGTTCTTGCACTTGGCGCGCGCGAGGTCCTTCACGAGACCTTTCATGGCGTCGAGCTTGGCGGTCGTCATGGGGATGAGCGTCTGCTTGAGCTTGCGGCTCTCGACGTGTAGGATGCCGATGGTCTGCCCAGCGCGCATCTTCTCGAGCTCCTTCTCCCACGTGCTGATCTGCAGCATGTCGGTCTTGAGCGTCGCGACCGTGTGCGACCGCTGCGCGTACTCGTCAAAGTCCCACATCTTGTCGTACTCGTAGATCGGCCGCACGTTGTCGAAGATCTTGACGTACTCGGTCGCCTCGGCGTAGTCCGTGATGATCTTGGCCACGAGCTCTTTGCGGATCTGCTGAAAATCGACGCTCGAGCTGATCGTTGCGCCCACGTGCGGCGCGTCGGCGACCACGTTGGCCACGTACGGCGCAAACGGCCGCAGGTAGAGCACACGCGATACCGAGTTGACTGTGCTCACGATGTCGTCCGTCATGGACACGACGATATGCTGGATCTGCTCGCTCGTGGGCGCGAAGATCGTGCAGTCCTCGCCGAAGAAGATCGTGGTCTCAAAGAGCCCCGTCTTGCGAGGGACCTTGTTGAGCTCCTGGAGAAACTCGCGGCAGCTCTGGGTCGCCAGCACCACGAAGCTCTCGACGGCCACGTAGTCAATGAGTCGAATGAGGTCTGAGATCATCGCGGCCTCCTCGGCGGCGCGCTTGAAGAGCTTACGGCGCTGCTGCTGCTCAGACTTGACGGCCACGATGGATTTGGTCTTCTCCTGCGCGCTGCCACCACTCGAGGAGCCATTGAACTGGACGCTGTCGGAGAGAAAGTCCTCCTGCGGGTCCGATATTTTCGTGAGGTTCTTGACGTCGATGCAGACTTTCTGGACGATCGCCTGGAGCTTCTCGATGCACGTCTCGAACTGCTTGGAGGCCTCGGCGCGCTTGGTGGCCTGGTACTCGACGAAGGCGGCGCTCTCGTAGGTCTTCTGCGCGCGCAGGTCGAGCAGCACGACGCTCAGCACCTCAGTGCTCATGACCTTCTTCACGTGCAGCAGCGGCGCGCAGAAGCTCTCCTTGGCGAGAAAGAGCTTGTTCTTGAGCTTCTTGCGCTGGCGGCAGTAGAGCTTGAAGCGCACGTTTGCGCACCAGAGCGAGAACGACTTGTTCACGAGGTAGTATTTGAAGAACCGGAAGGACGTAAGCACGTTAAAAAGCGTGGACTGGCGCATCCACTCGGCGAGCGCGACGAACTCGGACGGGTTCCCGGGGCTCATGTGCACGAGGCCGCTCGAGGACATGGTGAAGTGCTCGCTGGCCACGTCCCCCTGAACAACGACCACAAGGTCGTACGGCCGGAACGCGAGCCCCGTGTGCGCGCGGTTGAGGTGCACGAACTTGATCTCGCTGTCCGAGCCGTTGCGCGCGAAGAACGCGATGGCGTCCTCGCCAGTCCTGAGGAACGTCGTAGCCGAAGAAGCGGCGGCCTGTGCGGCGGCGTCTGCGGTCGCGATGCTGGAGGTTTGCGTTGCTGGGTCGTGGTGCTCCATGAACTGGACGGCGCCAGTGGTGGCATCTTGGTTCGGACTGCTCTGTTGGAGCGAGTCAGAGACGTGGGACGCTGGGCGCAGAGCGTGGGTCGAGTGGGACAATGAGGACGAGCGGCTGCCGTGCTGGTGGTGGTTCTCAGACTCATCGCCATCGTCGCCATGGAAGCCTGAGGGCGGCTGCGCTAGCGACTCGCGCAGGAATTTCCGTGGAGACGTCTCGCGCTTGGGCTTATTGTCGACGGACGCGGCCGCTTTCCCAAAGCCGTCCGAGGCGCCTCGCTCTCGAATGCTGAACGGCGAGCCCAAAGGTGATCCAGCGGTGGCCACGGACTGCTTGGCTCGCGGACTCCCAGCGCGAATAGAACTGCTGGTGCCGCGCTTGACATCTTTTTTCTTCTCGGGGCTGCTGAGCGTGCCGGGAAAGATGGGAATCTTCTTGGGCGACGCGTACTCGCCCGCGCTCGTGAACGTGAACTTGTGGGAGGAGCCTGAGGCAGCAGATGAAGAAGCGGATGGCGACGGTGCGACCAGCAGCGAGGCGTGTGCAACGGGACTCGCTGGTAGCGGCCGGTTGGACTGCAGCGTCGAGCCAAAGCCCGTGCCACCATCGAACTCAAACGTGTGGTCGACTGCGAGCTCGTAAATCGAGTGCGCGCTCGCAGCTGCGGACGCATGGTCCGCCTTCTTCTTCACAGCAGTGTGTAATGCCGTCTGCTGCTTTGGCTTCCGCGCATGCGAGGACCCGTCCATTGGAGCACCAGGAGTCAACAGATCGACCCAAGCTCGAGGCTGCCAGCGACAGAGCCTTCAAGAGGACAGACGAGAACGAAGCAAATGTGCATGGACCAAACGACGAAGAGGCGGCTGGCTGCACTGGGTCGATACGAGAGAAACTGCTAACACCAGTAGCTGAAAGGTCGGTCGCTCAACATGCGTGTTCTTGGACTCAAAACGAACCTGCTGAGCGAACTGAACAAGCGCAACGCCACCACCAACAAGACTCATCCATTCAGCATGACGACAACAACCTCAACATACAGACAAAGGTAAACAAACATCAGCACACGCTAACCCCGCCTCACTGCGTCGTCACAAAGCTCGCCTCATCCAAAGCACGCAGCAGTTCCGTCCTGGCGCGTTCGAACGCGATCAACACCGATTTCTCAAAGCACACAAACGCGACCTTAGCTTCAAAGTCGCGATCAAAGCAGACGTCATGAAGAGCGCGCAGTGCGATCGTCGCGGCGCTCTCCACTGGGAGCCGCAGGCGTCCCGTTGAGATCGACGCAACGGCCGCGCAGGTGACTGCAGTGTTGTCATTGACCGCCAGGAGCGCGTTCCGATACGTCTGGTAGAGCAGCGTGTCGCGAGCCGGAGTGGTCCCCGATGGGCCGATGCAGTGCACGAGCAGGTTCATGCCGGTCTGGAATCCAGACGTGCAGAGCACTTGCCCGCACTGCACGTGGTGCTGGTTGATGCGTTGGCGCTCGATAGACTCGTCCAACTGCGGCCCCGCTCGCTCGTGGACCCGTCCAGCGACGCCCACGCCAGAATTGTGGTAGACGTGCGACGTCGAGAACACGAGGCAGTCAACGACATGCTGCTCGTCACCAACAGTCGTGATCGTGCCGAGATCGCCCTCGACGACGAAGCTATTCTGCCGGAGATGCAGCAGCTGACTGCGTAGACTCACGTACTCGGAGAGCGCTGGGCAGCCAAATGCAGCCACGGTGCGCTTCACACAGATCATGAGCTTGCCACCGCCGTCCGGGGACTCACGTACCTGGTCGTACGAAGGTGGCTCGCTGCTGCTGGCAGTGGTGTCGTCACTGGTGCTGGCGGAGGAGCTCTCTGCGATGCTGCGGATGCCACAGTGCAGCTTGAGCAGCAGACGCCAGCGCTGCTTGTCGCTCAGCACTGAGCACGACTGCTTGTTGAACCGCAGCACGGGACTCAGTTGCTTGGCGATCGTGTGTGGGTCGAGGAAGCCCAGGAGCTCATTGCCGAGCTCACAGTGCACGAGCAGCAGATCACAGAGTAGGTTCGCGTCAAACGAACTGCTGGTTGTGCTAACATCAACAGCGTCAGAAGCATGGGGCGCCGAGGTCTTCTGGCGCTTGTGGTGCCTCTTGCGAGCCATTGCTGCTTCTTTGCTCTGCTGCTGTTCACTTTCGAATGCTGCAGTTCCATCTTGCGCATCTTTCTCAGCATTTTGGTGACAACTGGCAGATGTATCCACATTTCCCGAATTTACCTGTTCAGATTTTCTTATTTTTTAATCCTTTTTCGTATCGGATGACGTAATTTGATCAAAGGCAGGCTTTGCGCTTACAGCAACTTTTTTTGCTGCCACTGGCTTTGGAGTTTACCGGTATCCATATCGGTATTAGACAATCACTCTTGCAGTTTGGTGAAAAGTGCGCACTTTCAGCGAATAATTTGCGCAATCCGTAAGGCGCGTTTCCAAAAGAGCTTCCAAAAGATGAGGGACGATGGTGGACGACCGAACTTAACTAGATTTTCAGCTAAGTGCGCAGTGTTAATGCTAATTTTTGTATCCCCAATACATCAAATTCTGCAATTATACAAATGCCAAGTACAGGACAATTGCATGATTGCAGAATTCGACGTTCTCTGGATTTATGCAGAGTATTACCTGGATCTGAGGAGGTCTGGTGATGTTGCTTGTGCGTCCGTCCTCAGAAGACATTTTTTGTTTTGTGTGAGCTCTTGTTCACACAACACTGTTTTATTTTGTGTGTGTGTGAGCTAGAGCTCGGCCATCATACATTTGGTCAGGAACGACAACAAATGAATGAATATGAGCTCGTGAAGATCGCAAATTCTGTGACTCTAGGAGATTACCTTCGGTGCTGGAGCTCCAACGGATGGTAAAATTATTATTATATTATAATTTTACTATCCAAATAGAACTGGCTCTCGAAAATTTTCAATGGTCAAAGCAAACATTCAGAGCTTCCTGTGCCTGCACGGCGTTGTATTGGGAATATAAAAATTAAGATGCAGTTTTACTGTAAATATCCATTTTTTGGCCTTACAGTGGTGGACACCATAAAGGAAACAAATGTACGAAACATCTGCAAAAATAGTCCATTTTTTACACAGAGGGTGCCATTGAATAGATCTCGGTCTCAGCTTCCTGGTAATGCAAACTTATTTCGGAAATGACTTCTTTATAGTCAGTTGTGGGGATTTTTTGTGAAGTGACCCCTGCGTAACCTTGCGTACCCTCATAGTGTCAGAGCCATTTTCAAGCACGTAACGTAAAATGGAAGACACGGAGTGGCTGGGCGACGTTGCGAAGAGGGCAGCAAGCTGCAAGCGCGATCTGTGCAGACAACATCACGGCGAGCACGTCTGGAACGTGCACGAGACAACCTTAGCAACAACACCAACAGCAAACTAGGCTACCCACGGACCTCACGCTCCTCCGCGACACAGAGGTCGTTCTTCGCGCAGCAAACATCGGACAGCATATGACTCTTTTGTTGTCCCGCCGAGTGCTACTGGCTGCGGTGATCATGCAGCTCGACCACTTGCTGCGGGTGCAGAAAAAGGGGAAGTCATCATCAAGAAGATTTCCTGCGCCTCGAATTTGAGAGAAGGTATGCCGCCAGCTCGGCGTCATCTCAGTCTCATACGGGAACATCATCAGCGCTTTTTCACCTCTACAAGCACGCTCTATTCTTCTGAGACAAGGAAAGGCAATGGCGAGGAGAAGACCTCGCGAATCCCCAGCACCGCAGCAGTCCAAGTTGCGACTCGCGAGTTCATTCGCAGCAAATGCCAGAATCGTGAGCGCGTAGCGGCCAGACAGGTGCTCGACTTGATGGTGAGGAAGAAGTGGCTTGCTGTGAAAGTAGACCAGGAGGGCAAGTTCGACGAGAAGGCACTCTCTAGCGCGTATCGATGTGTGCGCCGGTACCTCTCTCGTCTCGGCTACCATCGTGGCAAACGCTCCAACAACATCGCTTTGAAGGAGTCAATAAGGGTGAAACATTGCGCGTACCTGATAATCCTGAGCGATAATCAGCGGCGTCCAGCAGACGAGCGCCTTCGGGAAATGTATCTGGATGAGTCGTACATCCACCAGTACTACCATCGCTTCGGTGATTCTTTATGGGACCCAAACGACGACCAAAATGTCCATTTCGGGAAGGTCGCTGGCGGTGGTCGCGGCTACTGCTTTCTAGCAGCCATACAAGGCGAGAACTGTCGCAGCTCATCCGAAGAGTGCAGTCCCGACCTCGGTGGGCTTGTTCCCAACTCGTACTGGCGTTTCTACCCGACACGAATGAAGGAACAGAAGGGAGACTATCACAAGGTGTTCAACGGGGTCAACTTCGTCAAGTGGTGGCGAGAGCAGCTCCTGCCAAATCTCAGCGCGCCGTCGCTGATTATAACGGACAATGCCTCGTACCATCTGGTCCTCCCTCCAATCACTCCAGTGCCCACGACAATGAAGAAGAGCAGTTGCATCGAGTACCTGCTGCTGCACAATATTCCGCACTCCTCCAGCATGACAGCGGTGGAGCTGAAGTCTCTGGTGAGAGTGCACATCCGCCACAACGTCCGCCTCGAAACCGTGGAGCTTGCTAAGGCTCAAGGTCATCGCGTCCTCTTCACACCGCCCTACCACAGCGACCTGCAGCCCATCGAGCTTTTATGGGCACGTGTGAAAGGCAACGTCGGCCGCAGTACACGAAGCAAACAACATTAGACGATGTCGTTTGCCATTTAGATGAAGAGTTCAACAAGATTGAAACAGACCACGGCCAATACCGAGATGACGGAAGGACGCGTATGCAAGCGATGATTGACGCGATGAACGCAATCGCAAAGAAGATGATGCATGATGAACAACTAGAGGAAGGTACAGAACACAGTGAAGATGGGAGCCAAGACTCTGCTTCAAGTGAGGAAGGCTGCAGTGACGATGACGAGGAGCTCGTCTGACTGTGTAATTCATGAGTATAGTGAAATCAAGTCAATTTGACAAAACGTTCGCCCTCCTAACTTTTGATGTACGTTACCGCTGAAGGAAAGAATGACAGTTTCTAAAAGAACTAACTCTTGTTCCTCTTTCAGAATAAATTTACTTTTTGCCTCCACAATTTTTTTTATTTAATGGTGTCTACCACTGTGATCACACATCACACTCTTCAATTCGCCGCCCAAGACCAAGAAGACTAAGGTGCACGCTCGTGTGTGTGTATCTGGCTGCAGAAGAAAAAATGAAGACGCACTCTGTTCTGTCGCGTCTATTGATGCTCGCCGCCGTCTGCTGCGCGACCACGAGCCTGAGCGTGAGCAGCAACAGCGCCGACGCGGCCGTGATCTTCCCCGAGTACGCCAAGGGCGGCGAGCTCTGGAAGACGATCCAGGCGCAGAACCAGATGCTTTTTGAGGTGAACGCGCCCGAGCTCTGGTTCACGCAGCAGGTCGACCATTTCGCTACTAATAGCAACGACGACAGCAACGGCAACACGACAGTGGCGAACACGACGTACCAGCAGCGCTACTACGAGGTCAACACGTTCTGGAACAAACCGAATGGGCCCGTGATCCTCTACATTGGCGGAGAGGGCGCGCTGCTAAACGCGCCTGCGGGCTTTGTATCAGTGATCGCAGAGAAGTTTGGCGCAAAGGTATGTGTTAAAATTGCGTTATGGGACCGTATATTGCGTATTTGTTAACAAACGTTTATGCTGTTGTTATGTATGTAGATCCTGGCGCTGGAGCACCGCTTCTATGGGAAGAGCATCCCGAACGGCAACCTCGAGACGGAGAACTACAAGTTTCTGACCGTGCAGCAGGCGCTCGCAGACCTCAAGCACTTCAAGGAGTCGTACCAGAAGACGACGCTCCCTGGCGCCAGCAACAAGTGGATCGCGATCGGTGGCTCGTACCCGGGCGCGCTCTCGGCCTGGTTCCGCATCGCATACCCAGACACGACAGTCGCGTCACTCTCGTCCTCGGGGGTCGTCGAGCCGGTCTACAAGTTCCACGAGTTTGACGAGCAAGTTGCGCTCTCTGCCGGCGAGAAGTGCGCGAGCGTGCTTCGTAAGACGACCGCGGCGTTTGAAGAGCAGATCAAAAACGGCAACGCGACACACGTCAAGGCGCTCCTGGGCGCGCAGGACCTCTGCGACGCCGACTTCCACTACATGATCGCGGATTCCGCGGCCATGGCGGTCCAGTACGGCCACAAGAACGTCGTGTGCGACCACATGGTGAGTGCGTATGAGAAGAAGCAGTCGCTCACGGAACAGTTTGCGAATTTCACGATCACCATGTACGGCAGCGAGTTTGGCAGCGGCTGCTTCTACGACACGACGTGCCTCATCCGCGACAAGAGCCGCTGGAACGACGTGCGCTCGTGGCGATGGCAGAAATGCTCGCAGCTGGCATATTTCCAGGTCGCGCCCAAGGAGAACAGTCTGCGGTCGTCGATCGTGGATTTGAAATACCACGAGGAGCAGTGCAAACTCGTGTTTGGCGATGTTGTGAACCCGTCGAAGGGCGTCGCGGCGATCAAGAAGCTCTACGGCGGCAACAAGCCACAGGGCCACAAGATCTTCTTTGCGAACGGCGGCGACGACCCGTGGCAGCGCGCGTCCGTGCTCAAGTCGATCTCCGAGGACGAGGTGGCGAACCTGGCGAAGTGCGACTTGTGCGGCCACTGCGGCGACCTCCGCGCGGACGTGGACTCCCCTGAGCCACTGAAGAAGCAGCGCGAGGCGATCCTGTACTACCTGGAGAAGTGGCTCTTGGAGTCGACGGCTGTAGTGATCCCTGAGGCCCTGAGCCAGCCAGCAGCAGCTGTGCAGAGCGACTCGGCGGTGGCAAAACGCAGCACGCCAGGCAGCTACCGCTCGACGCCGCTGGTGCTCGTGCCGATCGTGTTTGCGTTTGTGGCGCTCGTCGTGATCCTCCACAAGGACATTGTGCGCGACTCGCCCTCGCGCGCTGGCTACGAGCGACTCACTGGCGTGTAAAACAATACTCCAGAACCCCAGTGTTGACTGCAGAATAGCGGTATTGTGTTGGGAAATGCTGCCAGCACCAGGAGGCTAATGCAAGGCAGTGAGTGTACTTCAGCAAGCATTATGGTATGAAGCCAAGTGCGTTGTCAACAAGAAGTGTATGTAAATATGTGTGGTGTGTATGTGGGGATCACTCCTGATAGCCTGCCTGTGTCTTGTGTACTAGACGTGCTGCGGACGAACGGGCACGGCCGCGCGGTTCATCTCTCTGTTGGAGATGCACGCGTAGGCGGCGCCGCCGACCGTGACGACGCAGATGCCGAAGAGCTTCTGGTTGGAGATCACGTCGTGGTTGATCGCGATCGAGAGCGTGATGACGAAGATCTGCTTCATGTTGCCGCAGACGCAGAGCGTCACGGGCGACGTTACCTTGTTCGCGTAGAAGCTTGTGACGTTGAGCAAAAAGCTGATGACGCCCGTGACCAGGTACCACGTCGAGAGTTCCGGGATCCGGTCCCAGTTGGCCATGAGAATCTGCCACTCGCCCGAGAGCACCATGGCGATCAAGCACCAGAAGGCCGAGAGCGGCGCCTGGTGCAGAATCAGATCGACCGGGTGGAGCTTGAGGTCGCCGCTGAGGAATTTGTTGGAGAGCACGACCTTGAGCCCCGCGAAGAGCACGGCTGCGAGCGTGATGAGTAAGCCCAGGAACGTGCACGTCTTGTCGCCCGTGCACGCCAGGTACACGCCACAGGCCACAGGCACGAGGCAGAGCTTGCGCTCGCGCGAGTACGACTTACCCAGGATCGCCATACTGAGCACTACGACGACGCCGGGCACGAGCGCGCGCATGACCTGGTTGAACGTGATGGACACGAGCCCCAGGCTCCAGTTGCCTGTGATGATGTTGCTCACAAAGATGAGCGAGAAGTAGACCATGAGCGACTGCTGGCCGGGCTTGAGCGGCTTGCGCTCGATACCTCGGTACGCGTAGATGTACAGCGACGCGCCGAGCGTGTTGCAGATCATGTGCACGAACGTGAGCTGTTTGTAAGAGACACACGTAGAAAAAGAAAAGTAAGTACAGTACTTGGGTATACTTAAGTACACGCTTCCAATGGACTGACTACATACCGTGACGGGGAGGCGGATGACGTTGAGCGCCTTCTTGTTCCAGAACGTGACGCCGATGTTCTGAATGAACCACATGCTGAGCCAGAAGATCACGGTCTGCGGCGCCACGTAGCTCGTCTTGGCCGCGGCCGCCGCCTTCGTGGCCGCCTCACTGCCATTGTCGCCATTGAGCATCATCTCGAGCTCTTGCGCCTTGATCAACGCGGTCGCATCGCTGCCAGCGAGCAGCTTGCTGTGCTCAGAGGAAAAGTCCATCGTGTCCAGGTCGCTGGCGTCGTTACTGAGCTGCCGCTTGAGCTTCATGGCCGTGGCCGTGGCTTTCAAACTGCTGCTGCAGCTGCTGTTGTCGCTCGTATCGATCTCCATCACGTGCTGCTCGCTCTCGTCGAAGGACGCGGCCGCTGCGGCAGCAAAGCCACCACCACCATTGACGTGGCGAGCGCAAGGCGAAACGGGTTGGTGCTCCATGCTGCTCTGTGACTGTGAGGGTGCGAGTGGAAGTTGGAAAATGCGGATCTGCTGCTGGGGGTCCGAAAGGGCGCTCTCTGAGGCTGCTGCTCGGGAGCGAAACGGACTATCAATAGCGCCTATGAGAGGGCGACATAGGCGTCTGTCTGCGTATTAATCCTCCGTGTCACAGCAGCAGCGCACAATCGCGAATAGCGCGAAGGTGCCGAGGGCATCCATTGGATCTGCTGGGCATCACCTGGAGCTCTCAAAGAGACGCGCGACAACTGACGGAGTGGGATCAGAAAGACCGCATAAATTTAATTTTCTATATATATGATATACCTGCTTATAATTGTTGACATACACATGTAATATTAAATAGCCTTTTTAAATACAATATTATGTTCAAAATAGTTAAATACGGGTTATAAAAGGTCAAAACTGATAAAACTGATAAAACTTGCTTAGTCGCGATTTGGAAACTGTTCCGTGAGTGCCATAGCTAAAGCCGCTCAAGTTGCACAATGGGGGTGTATCGCTCCACGATAGGAAAAGAGCGGAGCAACCAGAGTGCGACAAGATGATCCGAAATGATTGACACGAAAAGGCATCCATCCGATCATCGATCGCGACAATCATGGCTCTCAATTTGCTGCAGCAAGCGGCGAAAATTGTCCGCGAGTCTGACGTTGGCCTGTGGCCGAAGGGTTGGCCACCGGATGGATGAGCTTTGGCTTCTCTCATGTGTGCGAGCTTGCAGTGCTCATCCGACGGATGTCCATACATACGAATGAGCTGCTCGCACCATCCAGATTTCCTCACCAGTCACGAGCTCCTCCCTCACGATGAGCGCCTTCGTGCGCCACGAACGATTCGTTCTTCCAGCGCAGCACCATCTTCGCATTTCCGCGCGCGCTCGACCATGCGCGCCTGCAGCTGCGACTCAAGCACCTGCTTCCAGTCCGTCGCCGCCTCCTAAATTGCACACAACAAATTGCATCACATACACAGCTATGCGTCAGCGAAGAAAGGACACGAGAGCACACTGCTATTCGCATAGTACGCACCTCAGAGAACGCTCCCACTCGTCTAGACACATCTTGAGCAAGCGCTTCGCGATCTCTCTGTGCATTATGGCAACACGTAACGACACCGCAAGTAACCGCATGAGCTTTTCCGCTGAGTACCATACACATACACGGCACTCACTACTTAAGCACACACACACACCCGACCGAGTCTTCGTGCGTGTCCAGCTTGGCCCACATCGCGCTCAGGTCCATGGGAAACGCGATAATTCGGGTCATATTGTAGGTTTATCCCTACAATAGGGTATCACACAATGCTTGCATCTCACACAAAATCTGCATTTTTTTAAAAAGTGAAACCGTCGGAGGACAAAAGCGTCCACCTCCAGTGGCAACAATGTGAGGCCGACCCGTCACGACCGACCACCAACCACCACACGCGAATGAAATGCTCTACTGTGTTCTATCATCTTTAAAAAAAACTAGTGCTCCAACACTGAGCTGCTTATGTTCTAACTGCCTCTCTCTTTCTACCTAATCCGCCTTCTTCTTGCCGCAGCCGTCGCCCCCCGCGATCGTCAGACACGCCGTGGACGGATAAATACTCAGGATGTTGGTTGTGACGGACCAGACGAGCGCGAAGCTCAGGTAGCAGACCGTGAAGGTGCCCATGAAGTGGGACGAGCCACCGAGGCGCTTGAGCATCTGCGTCTCCTCCTTCTGGCGCGGCAGGATCGCGAGCCAGCCGAGCGAAAGCAGGTTCACGCCGTACATGATGAGCACGGTGATCGTGATGTCCCAGCGCACCTCGGTGCTGTCGTCCTGGATGCGCTCTGTCGAGAGATTAAATATCGAGTCGACGTTGCGCGTGATCGCCGTGGCGAAGGGTGTCGAGAGGTTGCTCACGGTCGTGAGGAGGCCGTACATGGCGCCTTCGTGACCCTCGCGCGAGAGCTCGACGATCACGAAGGACGCCACGATGAAGCTCACGCCCGCGGGGAACTGCTCGACAATGGGCATCGTGAGCCAGAACCACTGCGCGCGGTAGACGTCCCAGATCGTGAGCAGCGTGCAGACCGAGTCGAGCGCCACGAACGCGAGCATCGTGTAGAGATGCACCTTGCGCCAGTCGTACTGGAGCCCGTACTTGCCCGTGAACCAGATCGCGCCTGCAAAGACCGCGTTCGAGACAAGCCCGCTGATCTTCTCGTTGAGCGGCGTGACGCCCGCCCAGTGCACCTGAATCGGGTTGCGCGAGACGTACGTGAGGCGCGCAAAGACATTGGAGAAGAACGTGTAGGCGATGACCTGGTACATGGCGCGCGTCTGGATGACCTCCCAGAGCACCTGGACGTAAGCGCGGAAGTCGACGCGCGCCGAGCGCTCCTCGCGGATGCAGAACCACGTGATCGGCAGGATCGGCACGAGCACGACAAGCACGATGAGCATGAGGATCGGGAACGAGATGGAGAACGTAAAGTCGCCGCCGTACTCGTCGCCGTTGAAGCCGAACGCGATGATCACGAGCGAGAGAATATTGAACACCGTGCGCGTGGCGTAGATCGTCGACTGCGTCGTGCCGCGCACCGAGAGCGGCTCGCGCTGCGCGAGCTCGACGACGATTCCGTCCGCGCACACGTCTGCGAGCAGGTACCCAAAGGCGCACATCATCATGGGGATGATGTACTTGGAGCCCGAGTCCGCGGCCGCGTAGTTGAACGTCGCCTTCATCTCATCCGTGTAGTCCTTGGGCTTGACGTTGCGGAACGCCGGGTTGGTGAAGTACGGCTCGCCTACGGGCGTGCTCGCCATCACGAGCAGCATGGCGAGCGTCATGAGCCAGCCGATGAGCATGTACGGACGCCGGCGGTAGCCGTTGATCGGGAAGCAGTCCGAGAGCATGCCGTAGAAGACCTTGAAGGACCACGCGAGCTGCACGAGCGTGGCTGCAGTCGTCGTCTGCTTGCCGTCCAGGTTCAGATAGTTCTGCATGAATGGGTAGATCACGTTGGGCAGCAGGCCGTCGATGAGCCCCACGGCCGCGTACTGGGCCACGAGACCGATGTAGTCTTTCGAGAAGAGGCGCGCGGCGCCACCGTCACGGAGCGCGCCGCCTTCAAACATGTCGTTGAGCCCGAACCGCGGCATCTTTTCATACTGCTTCTCCCCCGGCGTCGTCGCCGTCGTGGTCCTGCCCAGGACCGTGATGCTGTCCCGGTCGGGCGTCGTCGACAGGCTGCTCATGTCCATCGCTCTGCTGCGGCTGCTGTGTCTGTTGGATGAGCGAGTCGTCTCAAGGCGGCAAAGCTGCGAGTGTCGTGATGAAGGCTTGCTGCAACACAGAGCTGTCCATGGCAGCACCTCACTTCCATAGAGAGAGAGAGGAAAGAGAAAAGCATCATCACATCACAGCAGCAGCTTTGAATTCACGTCACCATATGCATGAGCTAAAATACCCTTTTATATCATATTACGTTTAAAAATACTTACACGTGGAGCTACTTATTGTTTGAATGAAAAAGATATCCTCTTGAAACGTTGCAGCTGTTACTAGAGGTCTATGTCTGGATCAAGCGCACATTCACTGTGCACACGAAAGGGCGTGCAACCAAAGACAACGAGACAACGGAAGTCAGCCTCTGAAACTTTATATATGTTTATCTAGCACAAGAATAGAAAATGTGGGGAAACAAAACCTGTGATAAAGAAAAACCTGTTGAAAACGATAATCGTAAGCACAACGATCACAACCACTTTTTGCAATCATCTCAGAAAACCAAGAAGCTTGAACGTTGAATCGACCAGAAAGAGGCGTATTTTCATCATATTTCAAAAAAAAGTTAGCAGGTGGCGTATTTTATGCAGGTTGTGAGCTGTGAGGCGAAACCAATGCACAACGTCTTCATCGACTTGGACCTGAAACTAACACCAAGCTGTACAGCAGTCTACAGAGACACACAATATCATTTAGCAGAGACCAATGCACTCGAATGAGAATGGGAGTCTGCATGCTAATATCCTCCCAGACCTCGTCACTCTAGGAAAAGAAATACCCCATGCACACGCGATTTATTTCCAAAATACACCAAATTGCGATTTGTCGAGCAAAGAGATCCTCGTTTCTGCGCCTCATTGTGCTGCGAACGAAAATTGCCAGCCACTCGCTAAAGAGTCAGAGGCATGTTCGCAGGCGGCACTTGTCCATCTGTGCTTGCATTCCGTTGAGGCACTGGGTGAATTTTTCAAGATACAGTAAGGCCTGGTTATACAGTCACACCTCCCATTAACTAAACCGAAAAAATGGACCTTTAACTATTACAATATACAGATAATCAAGATTAGGATGATTACGAAATGCAGGTAAAATGAGTCAATGTAAAATCTACACTGATAGCTGCTGAATAGACAGCGGTGCCACTCGCATCTTCCCCATGTTTTCAACGATCTCGTAGTAGCCTTCGTCGAGGATTCCAGTGTGCTGCCAGCAGTTGTTGATAGTGGTGCTTGTCACTGATTCCCATGCATCTTGAGCCCAGCGCATGGCGACAAGAATATCGACCTGAAACACGTCAGTGCTGCTATCGACCT